>MUZC01000531.1:17127-62686 GCA_002072015.1 Radix auricularia | reverse complement strand
GGGATGTAAAGTTGGGGGGGGGGGGTTGTGGCAACAATGCTTCTTGAGTTCTCTTGCATGATTTGTAGAGTAGTGGTTATCACGTCCCCTTTGCACTCGGAAAGTCCTGGGTTCAATTCTCAGATGGAACCATTTTAAGACTAAATTATTAATTTTTCTGCCTATTCTTTTCCCCATTTTTTTTGCCAACATGACTAACCCTTGAATCGGGAAATCACAGTTTATGGTTGGCAAAGCAGGGTAGTAAACGGGTGGGGGCAGGTAACAACCGCTGTACACATGTCTCCACGTTTACTAGCTTTTCCCGCCATTATTTCGTGCTGCTGTTTGTATCCGTTCTCACTCCTCCTCCATTGTTTGCACAATCTATGATGAGCAAGTCTGTGGCGTATGCTACGCTGCGGGTCATCGTGTAATGAAATATTTCACTTATAAGTGTTTTCATGATAGGCTCGCGTATAACATTAAATCAAAGTTACCGTTTAACAAGAGTAATAAAAAGAATTACCCTTAAAAATTTAGAAACAACATTTTTACAATAACTTCAATAACAATATATTTGTTTTAAGTAACGAACCGTTTTGTTTTGTTATTGTTCGAAAATAGTTTTGTAACACGTATAATTTAATATGTATATACCTTTTAAATTTCAAAGCAATGTTAATCAAATTTACCAATCCAATTTTTGATCGCGGTCCTCGACTGTGTTATACTATGTTTGTTTTTGCGATTGATTTTATTTTTGGGTAAAATTATTAGGAACAAAAATATATGTTATTTAATCAAATTCCGTTTAGATTGAAGATCTATCAAAAAGATAAATTGACGGAGTGTACAGACATTGAAAATGTGGCCTTTAATGGTGAAAAACTTTAAGGTTAAAAGACTTACCAGCAGTTGCACAAAGTATACACAGTATTGCTGCAACAATCATGAATGTTGAAGAACTCATTCTCTCAGTGTAATCGTATCTTGTTCCAACAATTAATTGATCAAATAAAGCATTACTTTAAAATTATATATTTCAAGTTCATTTGTTCAATGGTTAAAAAATAATAATTCTTTGTATAGCTTTAATTAACAAAATCTTTATTGTCGGATTAACAACCTCACACTGGATTTAAAGGTGGCTACATGGGTCCGCCGTTTTCTATCAAAATCAGACATACTCCGCGTGCTATTGTTTGCTATTGTTTGCATATCCTGGTGGTTGCTATCTGTCCCCGAGAACCGCGCGTGCCAGCCATTTCATTGCCAGTAGCCAGCTAGGCCAATCGCACGGCCTCGTTTTCGGCAAATTGATGACGACGCGGCCAATGATTTGACACCCGCAAACATTGCACAGAAGGGAGTCCCACGGTGGTCTTGTGTTGTTGATGACTAATTATGATAAAGTTTGTAGATATGGCGCGCAACACATCTTCTGTATTGACCTGAATGGTGCATCCAAGTTTGAGTTCGCAAAGTCGACGGTCAAGACAAACAATTTAACGATAGTCTGTCTTTTAAGGGATAAAAGGGGGCGGGGGGGGGGGGTTGGAATCTACTAAATAAATTTAGTACAATCATAAATTAATATTTCTTAGAAATGTTTTTTCGAGTACATATTTTAAAACTGATTTATTTAGTAGCTAAGTTAGTACCACAGAGACAACACAAAATAGACTCCAGACCTTTGTTAAGATATGCCGCAGAAATATTCTGATAATAAAAGGGTTTGACAGCAAGGTCGAAAACTCCAAACAGGACAGTAGAACAACAGATCGTGGAAAGAAAATGGAGATGGATTGGACAAACCCTTCGGAAAGATAACAGCTGGGCTATGGATGTCTTAGATTGGAACCCCCCAGGGCAAACGTCAGCGAGGAAGACCCAAGCGTACATGGAGAAGGAGCATGTTAGATGAGGCGGGAAGAACTGGGAAGAATCGAAGGGACTGGAAAGGAACCATGCAGAGTAGCGATCTTTGACAGAGGCCCTATGTTCCACAAGGAACTCAAAGGACAAATGATGATGATGAAGTTCGTACCAATAATAGGTGTTGTGTTTGTCCCATAAATAATGTCAATTAACTTCTTGATTCCCACTCAACAGCAATTAGGAGACGCTTTCCCCCCAGAACGAACTAAGATTTATTTTGAAATTTCAAAACTTTTAAAGGCAAATATTATTCTTATGTATTTGGAAATAATATCTACCATTAAGTATAAGGTGTTACTGCCTGCCAACTCAACAGACAAATTGGACTTCACAATGGAGAGTTTCACAAAAACAATCTGAGGTAAGACAACTTGATTATGAGACAGCAAGTCACCAGTGCTACACAATACTTTAAAATGAGTTTTCAACGAACGATGATGTCATAATACATATCTTAATTTCATGAATGTGCACATAAATTTATTCATAATGCGAACACAATGCTGGCCGAAAATTTGAACACACAGTTGACTGAAAATTTGAACACAGTGCTGACTGAAAATTTGAACAGTGTTGACTGAACATTTGAACACAGTTCAGCACTGAACATTTTGCTAAACGCAATCTTAATATAGTATTACGTCCCCTGTCATCAGCAGCCATATTGTTAAATTTAAGCTCAGTATAGTATAACGTCCCCTGTCATCAGCAGCCATATTGTTAAATTTAAGCTCAGTAGAGTATTACGTCCCCTGTCATCATCAAACAAACTGATGTTCAATTTGATGTCCTCAAATTAAAAAAAATAATTTGCTTTTATTTCCTTGGTGTTTTCATTTTTATAAAATTGTTTTTGCTAGTACACACAAAAAGGTAGGCTCTGGTAGGGACACCGTATCTCATTTGCTCATTAGTGTAATAATGATGCAACAGTTCATTTTTGGCAAAGATTATAGGTTGTGCTGAAAATGGTTAGGATTAGGGTTTATGCCTGTTGCTTTTGAATGGTCTGCTCATAGACAGTTCATGTTTGTCCACCCACCCCCACACACACACTCCACTAATGTTTTGGGGATTAATATGATTAATCAATTTATTTCATAGTCGATAGTTTTGTACTATCACTCTATGAAAGATCCAAAATTACCGTATCCTTTTTCACGCATGTAATATTATCAGATTTAACTGCAGATTCCGTGAAAAGTACTCACACATTAAGGTAATGATATAAAGAAGCTTGAAAATTACCATAACTATTGTAATACACAAACAAATACAACTCTTCTTCATTCAGTATGTTCTGTGTACTTTAAATGCAATATTAGACTAATGTTGTGCAGACTAAATCAGCAATTTAAGAGCTGCGGTTCCAAAGTTCATGCTTATACTAATTCTGTTTTCATTGAAGCTCAAATATTAAGAGTTACTGCACCAAAGGAACAGATAGTTTAAAATTGTTTTGTGATACTCAATATGTGAATGTTCCACCATTTAATTTGATACAATTAATTACTACACAGTAAAAACAGAAAATTACTTTTTAGCTTCATGATTTTTTTTATTTTCTAGAGAGAAGAGCGAGACACATTAAAAAATAAAAAAAAAAAAACAAGTTAAGATGTTCATGATAAGAACAATTGTCATCTCTAGAAACTAATTTGAGATGTTGACAACTTGCACAACGATGAGTTATGTCCCTGGATCAACCGCTAGATGGCCTCGCCTGTCGTTGAACGATGATGAGATGATTGCGATGATGACGGTAGCGATAATTACTTCCTCTCTGAATCTTACACTGCAGAGCTCCCATGATAGTGATAGTCGAAACCATCTAGCCAGAGTTTGCTTAAGGTAGCAATAATTTCTATCTTATTTATAAGGTAATTATTAGCCAGTTACAAAATTATTGGCGTGTTTATATCTTCGTACATCAATGACGAGTTCGATAACGGAGCGATAACAACGACATTATGACGATAATAATTATTAATAATTGCCATAAGCCTAAGCTGTTTTTTATTTTGTTTTCGCTCCGGATAAAGTTGAATTAAAATTGATTCCCTAGCTTAAGAAATTGAACAAAACGTTTATTATTCCGACGTTCAACTGGACTATAGAAATGTCATCTTCGATGTTTACATTTACAGTTTATCGGTACCGGTCACATCTGATGTCAAAATACGGGTCGATCTGAAAACTAGACTAAAAGATGAGAATGAGAGGTAGGGGATATTACTCTGCAATATAAATATTCATTTTTCAACATCGGTTATTTTTCTTGATATGAAAGATTTATAAAAGAATATCCTTATCAATATAATATAATATTAATTTAAAGTTGAGCTGGTTTTAATAAAATATTCAAAACTGTTTAATATTAACAGCAGCCCAAAATAACTTAATATTTTTTTGTGATTAGTGATCTTTCCTTTTAAGAAAGGTGATTATTTAAAAATTGTCATTATTATCTTAACTTAGTAAAATCTGTGGACTGTGTTTGTGTGTGAGGAGGATTGTTTAAATATTAAAAATTTCTATACTATATCATATTCATATATCATTTATTCAAACTTCTTCATCTAGATTTAATTCAAGACTATCTATAATGAAGCCATAACTCAGTAACAGTTGCAAGAAATCATTGGTTTAAACATAATATTAATCTGTCTCAGAATTTGATTATTTTAAACTTCACAAGTGACAAGTATAAAATTAGTTGAGTTTTACTTTAAATCCTTGGTCACATTGAAATGATTGAAAATGTTTGGTGCTTTTTCCTCAAGTAAGCTTATATAATTATAGGAGATAATTTTTTCCTATGCCATGATATTGTTAGGGTAAGCAATACAATAAAAACTAAAATAAATAAGATGCCTAGGAGAACAATCTATCTTTGGAATAAATACAACTCAATAAAATAACACCAATCAGTTTCTAATTTTAAAAAAAATTCCTAAGTAAAATCAGCATAGATAGCCCTGTAGAAGAAATATGGAAGGAAATAAAAACAAATCTAAAAACTATAAGGGATGAGTTTGTTCCAACAAAACTAACTTCAAATAGAATTAATAAATGCTGGTTCAGTTCTAAATTTAAAAAAGGTATGCAAACGAAGAGAGAACTTATTTAAGAAATTTAAGGCTACCATTTTAGAAAGGATACATGAAAAATACTTAAAAATTGATACAAAAACTTAGTCGAAACCTCCAAAATGAATATATAAACAATTTAATTACTAAAGATAACAATGAAAACTTATGGTTCTTTATCAAATAAAAAAAATGGAGACTACAGGTATAGCCACACTAAAAGGCTCAAATAATAAAACCTATAATGATAATGAGACTCAAGCTAATATCCTTAACAGGAATCTCAGGTCCCTTACATCACTGGATCGAAGACTTTCTATAAAGGTTCACTCAGGAGTTCTACAAGGAACTGTGCTTAGACCCTTACTATTTTTAATTTATATAAATGATTTACCCAACAATATCTCAACAGGAACAAAAGTTAGGTTATTTACAGATGATTGTATAATCAATAGAACAATTAAGTCAGAACAAGACAGCAAAATTTTGCAAAAAGTCTTAGATGAATTAATAAAATGGTAAACTAACTGGAGTATGTCCTTCGACCCTGAAAAGTATCTACGGCTAAGAGCAACAAACAAAAAGAAACAAATAAATTCAAAATATTTCATTCATGGAAAAAAACTAACCCAACTAAAGATGCAAAATACTTAGGAGGCATAATAAATGAGAAACTATCTTGGAATCCCCATGTCAATGAAGCTATTAAAAAATCAAACAAAACCTTAGGTTTTATAAAAAGAAACTTTTTACAAATGTAATAAAGATATAAAACTAAAATGCTACCTCACCCTGGTGAGACCTATACTAGAATATGCAGCTTCTGTATGGGACCCATCCACCAAAGAAAATATTGATAAACTAGAACAAATTAGAAAAAGAGCTGCCTGATTCATTACTGGAGAATATTCTAAACTCACAAGAGTAGCACCATTGGTTAAAGTTTAAAGGGCTATATAAGGTTTTTGTTAAACTTCCCCCTCATTCCCGTATTGCGATCAACTGGTTATGAAAATTTAAAAAATTGCATAAAATTTTTATTATTATAGTCATACTGACTTCATCTTTTAGGCTAAGAATTTTTAAATTTATGTATCTAAATGACCGTCTTGAGTGTAGTACTAATTTGGCCTGTAGTTTAGTAGTACTATTTTTATAATAAAGTATAACAAAATGGCATCTTCAAAAAAAACTACCAAAAAACTTCACAAATCGAGCAATAACACTAGCCAGGGAAACGACCGCCTTTGCCGGAAGTCAAATACATCTTTTTTTCACGGACTGAAGAGTTTTTATTTTCTGTAATTTCGTTTCTAAGGAGATTTCTATCGAGGCAAGCTTAACCACGCTTTGTCAATTTAAAGTTAAATCATTAAACCTTGAACGACTGGAGCAGTGGTTCCCAAACTTTTTTGACCCATGGACCCCTCTTCATAGTCAAAACTTGCTCACGGACCCCCAAGTGAAAAAAACAGCATAACTGCAGAGTAAAAAAAATACAAATCCAATAAAGCAACATTTTGATGAAGAAGTTTTATTATAACTTTAAATTAATATTTAAAACAATTAATAACCCAGATGAACATGATTAGAATTTATTAGTGTATGCAGAGGCGTCACTAGGGTTGGTGTCACCTGGGGTGGGAGCTGGTGGTGTCACCCTCTCATGATTTACTCCATATAACTTCTCTGATGCAAAATAATGGTAACATATAGAATTGTGGTGTCATCCGTTGAGATGGTGTCACCAGAGGTGGCCCACCCCACCCCTTAGTGATGCCACTAAGTGTAAGTATGTCAGGTTCAATGTTTCTGAGCAGCAACCACAAATCTATTTTGTGAATGCATGTGAGAATGAGTGAGTGATATGATGTTCATGGCGGCATTAAATCCTCGCTCTATCTTATGGGAAGACGGGATTTCAGCTGTCAGCTTCTGTACAATAACTCGTAATGCTGAATATAAAATCGGGATGTGTTTTTGTTACCAAAACTTGTGGGATCCTTGCTCAAACATTGGTTTAAGTTCCTCATTTAAAGCTAATTCAATAAACTTCTCCTGTATTAGTATGTATTCAGCTTTGTTTGTGATCTAAGTTTGTCCACACCAAAAGGGTTCAACACCCAGTCGGGAATATCCAAGTGAAGAATGTCTTCAAATCTTCGGTTCAGACTGCATGAAGGGCCATTAAGTATTGACAGTAAGCAAGCTAGTCTCAATCCCTGCTTTGCAATTTTGAAAGATTTGGAAACAGAACATTCTCATCTTTACAAAACTGAAGTTTTGCAAACAAACGCAGATATTATGATTTTAGTTCTGATTAATTGTAATTGGTTACCTTCATGTTCAAATGAGATGTGGCAAATAAATAAATAATAAAGGGATAGTTAATTGTGTAAAAAAATCATTGTCTTTGCTTCAAGGAACTTAACACTGAATCAAAGAGAGCATAAAATCAATTTAAATATGCACCTTTTGATAACCAGCATACTTCTGTGTAAATAAGTATACGATTATAGTCTTCATCATTGTCCATCAAATTATTACAATGTTGAGCAAATGATCTCTCATTAAAGGCATTCCTTTTGACTTTATTAACTGCTCTAATGACATAATGAAGTTATCCATGCAAACTTTTGTTAAGATGTTTTGCTAATAAATGATGTTGATTAATGTCACAATTGTGCTGAAAATACATGCGCTACAGATTGTTTTAAACAAGCCATAAAATCAAGAATAAAGCCTATATTTTAGAAAATCTTTTTAATTCAGTAAATTACATTTCACCTTTCATATCTGTTTCCAAACATTTAGCCATAATTCAAATATTTAGCAACACTGTATTGTCTGCATTTTTTCTTCGGCTCACTCATTCTCATATCTGTTGTAACAAACCACTGAAAATGACTATTAACTTTTCAATGGAAGAATGCTGCAGTAAATCCCTTTTGAACAAAAAAATATTTGATGATAGGGTACAATTTAGATGCATATAATTTTACCACACATCAAAAATTACCCAACTTTGCAACCCTCATTGATTCAAGTTAAAAAAAACTGTATTTTTCTGATCTACTGATAGGAATTCTGCTGCATTTTTTACGCATCAAATTTGAACTTTCAATAAACCAAGTATTTTGATTGGTTATAGCTGTGGAAATTACCTTAGTTCGACTTTCTTTTCTGGGTAAAACTACATTGTATCCTGTGACTGATAACACTGAAGATCGTTATTATATTTGTAGAAAAAGCATTCAGATACTATTGTATTAACCATTATTTATTTAAATTTTCGTAATAATAAAAATGGAGCACAATTTATTATTTTATATTAAACCTTGCGCTGACCCCCTGACATTGTTCAGGGACCCCCAAATCAATTTAAACTTTCCACAGACCCCCTGAAAGGTCCCAGCAAACCCTGGGGGTCCGTAGGGACCACTTTGGGAACCACTGCACTAGAGGATAGAAGAACCAAGAGTAAATTAGTAATTATACATAAGGCTATTAATTCTAATTTAGAAATACAACACAAAGATAACTTAATACAACCTTGAGATAGACATAAGGATAAAAACAACTTTCTTATTCTGTATGCAAGAACGAACACATAACAAGTTTTCGTTCTTCCTGTCCGGTATTCGGGCGTGGAATGGGTTGCCAAAAGAAACCAGGAAAGCCAACACTTTATCATCATTTAAAACTCTAATAAGAATACAAAATCTAAACAAAAACCGTAGATAAACGTAGGACGCCATAATCTTCTGTACAGAAGGAGCGTCCGTAACATATAAGATAAGATATGATATGCGAAAATTTAAATGCTAGGTTCATGCCAAACCTGACTATTCTCATACTAAAATACATTTGATTAATATTAAAATGTCTACCACTTCAAAGATTACATGCATTATTAGAAATCAATCCCACATAGGCTCCACAGGTATTGCAACAGTATGCATTTATCATGTTGTTCTTCTCATGAGAGATTAAGTGACTATTATAGTTGCTTATATTTGTAGTTAGAAGGAATAAAACTAACTTGAATTTGTTTTGCCTTTATTTAAAATTCAGTGGTAAATTATTGTTTCATGATTTCATTTACTATAATAATAATAATAATATTTTTTTTGTTCCTCAGAGATGGATTCCTATGCAGCGCTTCTAGATAACCAGATGCAAGGCAATTCTAATGGTCTGACAGATTATCAAGTGCAATCAAGTTTTCCTCAATTCTCCAGTGATCCTAATGTAAACACCTCTTATGGTCTCAACACATCATTCTCTACTGGCTCCACACATGGCAGCGCTATGGACATGACCACTTACAACACTTCCAGTAGCCAACAATCAGCCTATGGCAATATGTCATCAAATTCCTCACCATCGTTTGTCATGCCATATGACCCACCTTCCATACAGCAAAGCTCAACTTCAATACAAGCGACACCTGCCCAGCATCAAGCTTCCAATAAAGCCATTCATTCCTGTAGTTATTGCGGTCTTGTCCTGTCCTCTGCCAATGCACTCATGGAACACAAGAGGATCCACACTGGTGACAGGCCATTCTCCTGTCATATTTGTAACAAAAGGTTCACACAAAAGGCTCATTTGAATATACACAAACGTACTCATACTGGAGAGAAGCCTTATGCTTGTCATGTTTGTCATAAAAGATTTGCTCAGTCATCTCACCTCAGTAGTCACAAACGTATTCATACAGGTACTAACAGATTTCTAAAAACAAATAATTTAGATTTCTTTAAACAAATAATTTGTAGTACTAAATAATGTTAAAGACCATCCTTATTGATTTCATTACAGTAATAATGTGAGACATCTTTAACATTTCAAAGATCTTTATAAAGATCTTTAATACTAATACAAAATGGTTCTAATTGGGATGTGTTCACCAAGGTTGTGCTGTTTCAGATTTGAAATGGCAGCTGAAGAATTGGCCTCTGCTGTTAACATTATCCAATCTTGACTTTCTGGTAGTTCAACATAAACTCTTTGTTGATTTTTTTTAAAAGGGTCTTTGAATCAAATGGAATAAAACTTTGAAGCACTGAGAATGATTAGAAAGATAATTTATTTTTTTATTTTTATAAGCGTAGGATTTTTAAACTAATCAAAATTAAATTGTCATAGAATCTGTAATTTCTAATCTGTAATTCTTAAACCATAATAGAAAGTAAAATCTATGTTGACAAAATATATTTGTTGTGAATCCAAATTTATTTCTGAGAATGAGCATTTGGTAAATTGTAACATGCTAAAATTATTTATTTATAGTTATCTGTTATTTCAATCAAGCTGCAAAAGGTAGCTGCATTTAATATTGTTACATTTTTGGGAAGAAATTACATTTTGAGTTTGTGATGAAACTCTTGACCTTTGATGTGATATTATTAAAGTTTATAAGGATTTCCTCTAGAGCTTAAAAGCGATATTTGTTGTTTCTTGCAGGGGAGAAACCCTTTGTTTGCGGAATATGTCATATTGGTTTTACTCAAAAACAACGCCTGGATGCTCATCTTAAAAAACACCTGGAAAGGCCTGGTCAGGAAATTGTTGTCAGACAAAGGACAGTGCAGCCAGCATCAAATGTTGAGCCCTCTTACAGACCAAGGTATGTGTAGTGCATGTATTTTTTAGGTTTAATTTTGTGTGACTAATAAAAAACACTTGTTAAAATTTTATATGAAAAACGTTTTTTCTAAAATTAAACAAAAAAAATTTCTCTCTTTTTTTTTTTAACACTGATTTATTCCTATCAATTAAATTCCAATTTTTCTTTTCAGTTTAACTCTGAATGAAGACAGCTCTTTCATGCAAATGATTGGTCATGGAATGCCATATGTTAAACAAGAGACAGTAATCAAAGAAGAGCCTGCCACAGTCAGCTCCATAAATACTAACAGTTCAACACCCAACAAGACTGATGAATCTTTTAATCACAAGGAAAAGACAAAAACAGGCAGTAACACTGATGAACAGATTGAAGACAGCAAAATTGATCCAGAAAAAAGTCCTAAAATCACGGCTCCGAGTTTTTCTTCCGAAGGGCTGTTTCTGCACCCATCAGGCTATGTCGCCTACGGAGGAATCACAGACAATGAGGAATCTGATACTTCTTCCTGTTTAAATCCATCAGACTCCTCCAATCACCGTGTGGGTATGACAACTAGTGCTAGTCATAGACGCAAGCCATCAGTTGTTAGAAAACGTTGCAGTGAATCTCCTGTAAAAGAAACGGCTGATGGTGGCCTGCCCTTCGGGAGTAACAATGGGGCAGAACTCCATAAACTAACTGTCTCTAATATTAAGACTAATGTTCCCCATGCCAACACTTCAGCTGTTAACTCTGTGACAGATGTTTTTAATGACATAGGTGAAGGTTTGGTTCACAAAAACAATCAGGCTTTTCAGGAAACGAGCCTCGTCAAAGCAAATACAAAAGTGGCTTTGTCTAAAACTGTCACATGCAACAATCAAAGTACAGTGGAGACAAAGTCACAGAGTAACAGAAATATAAACCAGGTAGCGTTTGGCCTTCAAGCGGAATCGATAAATGGAGAAAAAGTAGGTCAAAACAATCAAGACTCCCTGACCTTTTGCGGGAATTCAGGACTTGTCAAGGTCAATAGTCGAATATCCCTTGTAAACTTTACAGGTGAAGAGCTTGTGTCTCACCTCATGAAGAGAGATGATGTACACAAGTGTACATTCTGCTGTCTCATATTTCAAGATGCCGCCATGTATCACATTCACCGCAACATGCACGACAAGTCAGATATTCGCAAGTGCAACATGTGTGGGAAGTTACTCCAAGATAAATATGACTTCACTGCCCATTTTCTCAGCATGCACCAGAGCTAGCAAAAAAATAAAATTACATCACAGTCAAATATATATGGTAAGAATTACTTTCTTACCTATACTACCTGACCTTTGTATGAAAACATGTTCACTATAAAATAAAAAGCGTGTTTCATTATTTCCACAGGCACTAAATGACAGCAGACTTGCAAAACTAATGCCATAACTTTTTTCTGTACAAAATGTATTTGAAAAGAAAATTTCTTTGTATGGTTGGAATAGTTTTGTTCAATAAGATAAAAATTATCAACGTCCCAACTTGCTGGAAACCTCTTTAGTCATTCAGTGGTTGCTGCTGCTGTTTCAATCTGGATGCAGATGGCTGATTAAGATTAATAATATTGATACAATTATTAGTCATTAACTATAGAAACTACAATAAGACATATTAGCTGTTGGGTCTAAATTTGGCTCCCAGCTGAATCCCAATAACATTCCATAGTCAGGTCAAGCATGTATTGTAATGATTTCTCAATGGTACCTATCTATTGAAACTGGCTATAACTATAATAATATATCTGTCCCACATGATCTATCCACTAATGAGGTAATTGGTACTTAAATAAAGAGATCTAAAAAAGTTTATACTATTGGAGGATGTTAATGATTTCAATTTAACTTATCTTGTGCATTACAGAAGATTATTATACTCCATGCTTACAGCCTTCCTTTTTACAGTGTAATTTGTGATTAACTTAATGTTTTTGGGGTCTGTGCTAAAATGTGAGTGCCAACCAAGATAAATTGTGTGAGAAAATTCAACGTATGAAATATTTTCACTGCATAGGCAAAAAATGATTTCTATTTGATATCTACTTGATTGATACATTGTTTATCTTTACAACAGCAGGAAGGCTCTTAGTAATTTGTGTTTGAAAGAAGTTCCATTTCATTGTTACGATTTCCATTACTTTAAAAAAAATATTAAAATAATCATACAGATGGAAGCATTTTTCTCTATGCTATTACTACTTCATCAGATATTGTGTTACAAGGCATGATAATTTTAAAGACATTTTTTTGGTAGAGGGTTAAGCACACAGAATTATCCATAGCCCTAGATCTATTGCTTACGTTTAACTTTGGGTAAATCCCAGTGATTACATGAAATTAAAACAATATCTATAACTCTTCCTTGGCCTGTTATTGAGGATTTACTTCTACAAAAATGACAGTATACAAAATTATTTATCATTTTTAAATATGAAAAGAATGCCATAATATTTTTTTATCATTTACTAAAAATTTTAGAATGCTATTTTTCCCTCCTTCTTTATCAAATAATTATTTATTTTAGTCAAAGATTTGTTGTAGTTAATAGTTTGTAAAGAACTCTTCAAAATATTCCGGCTGTTATGAATACTAGTTAGAAATACTGTTTATTACATATTTTTCTTTGTTAGTATTGAGATGTGCAAAAAGTTACTTGGTTTATTTTAAGTCTCTATATTTAAAAAGTCATTGAAATGTTTTATGGGCATTTGATATTTTCATATATAATAATTGATATAAATTTCTTTTTAGTTCCTAACATGTTTACACTTCAGAATTATTTTATTTTAATAATTGTATGAAATTTTGACTGTCACTTGTTTGTGTGAGTGTTTGATTATAATATTTAGGTCAATTATATTTAATCATATTTACATACCTAGGTTCTATGGATGTAACTTGTAGTTCTTTGTCAAATTACAAGAGGATATTTTATATTGGTCATCAATCTTTTTAGTTAGGAATTTATTTATTGATTTAACAATTGAGATGAATTTTAAGTTTTATTGACTGACATAATATCAGCATAACATAACATGATTTATATTATTTAACTTTGTTTATTAAGATACATGTGTTGCATTTTGCTTGGTGTAAACATCTTGTGTTAATTATGCGATACATTCAGGGCTTTCACTTTAAATATTTTTTTTCCTAAATTTGAAAAAATTTACCCAATAGCAAGTTTAATAAAAATGATTTTTTGCTTTTGTTATAAAATATTATAATTAATTTATGCAAACAATCACATCATAATACTTAAGAACTCAATCAGTTTTCACTACTTTGTTTGAATTATATTATTTTGTCATAATGTACTGGTCCTTTCATCATTAAAAATTATTATTTTATTATATCCAAATTATTCACGCCATAATTCATTATTTTATTGGATGTTTCTAGCTGAGATATTTAAAAGTTAATATTTGGTAAATGGTATTGGTATCAGTATATCAGTATCAGTCAAAACACAGATTTTGTCTTAACTCTTCAGTATCCATTTATGATCCATAAATTTAAGTATGGAACAAGCCCAGTTTCAAGTTAAAAATTTTGCTCTAGAAAATTCTTCAACTTTTAAAATCTATATTTTTTTGTGTTATAATTTTTTTTAATTTGTTCAGCTTTTAATAAGTCCTAACAGATTCAGGTAAATAATTAATATGCTATACACAACAGTAGTGTAGAAAAAAATATAACTGTTTATTTATCCTCTGTGATTTAATTAAATGTTAACAAATAATCATGTTGATGTCTATAACACAATTATGAGGTTTACGGTCTACATAATTTTATGTCCTATATTTCAATTTTGGTAGTTTTGCATTCTCAGCTCTACTGCTAAAATAATTTATAAGTGCTGAGTTTTGTCAACTTTGGTACATGGTAAAATCCCTGGATAAATGTGAAATCTAATCATAAAATGTTATGTAAACAAAGTATATTTTAAAATTCCAATTTAATCATATCTTAGTTATGGTTTTTCTAATAGCATCTTCTGTTTATGCTCTGTTCTCAAGTCATTCTTTGAGTATGCAAAAATATGTTTTTTCCATTATACATAAGAGCAATGTAAAGATAATTTTAATTTTATTTGACATTATTTGCTCTTTGTACAATTTTCCAGAAAAACCCTTGTTTTCTCATATATATATCATTGTTATAGCTGTTCATTGTGAAAATATTTTGTTTTACTGTTCAGATGTAACATGTAATTAATTTTTATAACACAAAAAAACATTATGTAACTTGTGAACATTTTTAACTGTAAGGTTTACTGCTCGATATTAGGCTATGTAGATTCCATTACAAAGGTGTTATTGACCATATGTTATTGTTTTCTACCAATTCCTGCAAAATTAAGCATTCTGGCATTGTTGAGTAACCTGCAAAATGCACTTGAGTTAGTTAACATTTTTTAATTTAAAAAGTTTTAATAAAAAACCATAACCATAAAATTGTTTTAAAAGTATAGTCCCTAATTTTGATTATGAGAACTCAATATTAACTACATCTACCTCCAACTGTGATATCTACTAGTCTCTAACCAAATGATTTATGGAAGGTTCTTTATGCAAAGAAATGTTACAGCTGCTTGTCTGAAGTATCTCCATTTTATACATTGATTTTCTTTATGTTATGTTTGCATGTGTTTCTTTCTGATTTGGATTTTTTATTATAGGATCGGTCCAGAAACTTTCCATAAACTAACATTTTTAAAATTTTTCCCAATTCCATAAATATACATACACATATATTTGTATATTAGGGCAGCTTAAAACTCTTTAAATAGCGTGATGAATAATTTTGTCTTTGGTTTGAATTTAACAAATAAGGCTTTTTAAAAAAAAAAAAAACTTTTTTATTTATCAAAACAGGAAATTATTCTCCACGCTATAAACTGAGATGCTCGGTACACCTTAACACACGTCCAAATATTGTCAAACTGCCAGAGAGCAAAGATTACAATATTGGGACACAACAAACCAAATTTTATTCTCTGCTCTTTTGACTTCGCTAATAGGCTGAATTCAATAAATAATTTCATAGTTAAATTGATGATTTAAGTTTTCTGGGTTGTTTTGTCTTTTTTCATTTATAATATGTTTAGTTTAATAATGGCCACTAGAGAGTCACATACTTGGTAAATAAAAAAAATATTTAACTTAAAGAAAGCAATACATTTTAACATAGAGATGTTAAAAAGATGAATTTATTTGGTTATATAAATGTTTACTTACATGCCATGACCTTTCATAAACTTTTCAAGTTTGCATTCTTCATGTAAACACCAGCAGTTTGTGAGCAAAACAAACAATTACACAAGTACAAGCCTGATACACTTTGATCTTCTAAAACATTACTAACACTCTCATACACAGGATTATCAGAATGAACTTTGTTGAGATCTAACAATCTGGACAAATTTATATACACAAAGTCCTCAATTATATTGTTAGAGATAATCAGTATATTTTGACAGAAATAGAATGAAAGTAACAAGTCAATGAAAATATTTAACACTCATGAAAAATATTTTTTGACAATATATTAAAGGCTTAAAATAATTATCTGGGAGATTTATTTAATCTCAGTGAAGCATGGCTATGTAAATTTTAAATAGTCTTCTAAACAGGTGCCAAACCTTTCAATTACAACTACAAAAAAATTGATGAAAGATGTAATGGAAATAGTTCAGCAGCATGAAATTCCTCAAAATCTATGAAGATATTGATTACAAAATAACTTGTTTCTATTTTTAGTGAACCGTTTTGGTTGGCTGGGAATCTGTGTCTCATAAATTATAACTGAAGCTTATTTTAAAGTTATAATTATAGTAATAATAGTATAATTATAGAGAAATTGCTGACATTACTGACAAATATGTGCATACAGACCTGTATTGTAGCAGTGATGTAAAAAATTATTATTATTAATTTGGGGAAAGACTATCATATAACTCTCAATATTCTCCAGTCTCCACCTTTCTCTGTCACACTTTTCATTCAAGCCTTAAAAGGTTTAAAACATTGCTTTGAAAAAATAAAGATTATGCCTTTATGATACAAATGGAATGTGCATATTTATAAAATGAGACTGTACAAAATGAAATGTTGCATCAAAGATAGAATGTAAAGGGGAAAAGTCACCAAAAGTTTTTAGTCTGGAATGTTGTCTATAAATAAATATCTGATTTACAAAAATAAAATTTAAGTTAAAGACTTCTTAAACACAAATTTAAATCTACTCAAAAATAAAAGTAAACAAGTTGTCAGTATGATAAAATTAAAACTTTGACAATATTCGTAGTTTAATAAGAAACCTTGAAAAAGATGGGTACATAAGGCAACAGCTGCAGGAATGTTTGGGAGTAGAAACATGCAAGGTGATATTTTATCAATGTCTCATAAATTTTTGAAATGGAAGAATTTTTTTTTCGTGGTCAAAATGTTTTCTTAATTTTTCTCCAACAAATCAATCTATATTGTTCTAATATTTTCTGTTAAATGTTTACAAGAGTTTCTGAGAATTGATTTCTCAAGAATGATGGAGATCACAATAACCTGGACAATATTATAGCTGCCAGACTGCCGACTCCCAACATTAACGGCCAGGATATCCTGACAGACTTGGCACTGTTGCAGCCATTCCAGTCATTGCAGAAACAGTAGGTGAACCGTGAGTCTGTCTGGTCATTGGGGTTGTAAGGGTCATCTTTCCTGGCTGGAACGCAGTAACCGTGTCGACGGAGAACAGGCATACGCAGTCTGTGGCGAGTGGACTGTAGTAAAACATTTTCACATTCTCTGAGATAACGGGGCTCTTCACCTTCAACAGAAATTAAAACATTTTAAATACAATCCAGAGTAATCAATTCTTGAGGAAACAACAAAAATCTTTCAGGTTTGTAGAGAGCAGCATTAGCTTTTATTACAAAAATTATTTTAAGATTGTCAATTTTATGCTTTTTTTTTTCTTGCAACATTACATTGGGTAACCTTCCTGAGTAAAAAATTCAGGATTTTATTGAACTGAAAGCTCTTTTTTTAACACTTAAAAAAATTATTTCAATGTCCACAAAATTAAGGGAGGCATTAATGGTTTCAGTTCCTTTCTGCTATGACCTGGATCTCTCATAGGATTGTTTTTCTATTTTCTTGTATAACTTAATGCAAGACCCTACCTGGAATTCTTTCCACAACTTTAACACAGAAGCTGTCCCCACAATCTCTCCATGGGTACATCCTCCAAACAACATCATCCCCGCAGCCTCCAAACGCACTCAAGCACCTGTGGCACATAATTGCCTCGCCTAGAATTAAAAATGTTAGCATTTAACAATATGGTCCATTTTATGGAGACACTCATGATTAAACTCTGAGGTAAGGTTGTTAAGATTACAAATGCTGATGAATAAGAACCAGATGAACATGCTCAGACCTTGTCTTAGGAACAGTCCTGGTCTATGGACCAGTTAACAACCTTACTCTGGAGGATGAAAAGATTTTAGTGGAGTAAGTCAGGTGTATATTGTGTTTGTGTGACATGTAACACATTTTCCCAACCAACGTCAAGTTCATGATACCCCCATAACATGCCCGGCCCTGTACCTGTTAAATCCTCTAATGTTCTAAATTCTAAAGAAATATTGCTAAACGTCTCAACCTCTACAGGAGCCATAAAGCAAAATGGTTGACACATAAATTGTGGCACATAAACAGAAGCATAATAGTTAACACATAAATTGTGGCACATACCCAAAAGCATCAAGAAGAGCAAAAATAAAGATGAAAATCAACTATATTTTTATCATTAAAAGTATTGGCTTCTACATATTGATTCAAGCACCAGCTACTAACATACGACACTAATGCTGTGTATGATACTGAATGATCTTAAGCATAAAGCCCGTCAATTTGAATCTCAGTAATGTGGCAATCAACAGGAGAAACAAAAGAATTCTCTGAAGGAAAAAGTTATAGTTTTCTACCACATAAGTTCATAAGCATCAGCTGGTTGAATAGCATGTTGTCCCTGTTAAAGGTTTACATAATAGTTAATCATATACTTAACACAAGCGTATTGAGATTAAGAGGCTTACGAGTTTTGCGCAAGTGGGTGATAGCTTCTCATTGACTTTGACGTGCAAAAACTGATGAATCAGATGATCTACCACCACGCTTATGACTTATGAATCATGAAAATGATGTCTTGTGTGGCATTATAATCATTGTTTATACAATTATATTTGTGGTGAAATAGCTGATAGCTTCACATTCACGGAATTAACTTTATTTTAATTTATGATATCAACCAATTCCAAGTTTTCTTCAGACTTCAGAAAGTTATATTGACAGGAAATAATGACAAAACTGTTCAATGAACTCAATTCAATGAAAGGGGGAAGTTGGGGAAGGTGGTAGTCAGTGGTACATATTTTAAATATCAGTTAACGCAGGCACAGGTATTACAAAGCCAAAGACTTGAACTTCAAAAATACAAATACAAGCGTTTTATTTTATTGATATGGTGTTATGTCATGTTAACGAGTATTTTTCACACGAACACAACAAAATAACAGGGCTTATGTATGTCAGTGTTTCCTGCGTTTATGAACACGGAAGTGTGGCGGCCTTAGATTGCGACGGTGTCAACACCTGATGTAATATGTCTTTAGTCGTGGTTAATGACGTGGATTCAAAATTAAATTGTGACAAAGCTTTCTCTAACATCTTAAATTTAATCATTACTTTATCGTGCTATAACTTATACTTACCATAGTGTATCAAAAATAACAGAAGAAAGACAGCCCCAATACCTAAAGCCGCCATGTTTCAACAAATTCATTACCTGGCCTGACCTACTTTTTAAGATCTACGAGGGGACAACCCAATGAGTCAGCGGGACGTAAACCAACTTTAAAAAGAAAAATTAAAGCGTGAACCCCTTACCCCCCTTACTCAACCTCTTTTATTAGCTAGGTAGTAACAGTAAAGGTGCTATAGTAATATTACATTTGTCGGAAGAAAGGTTGAGAATTTTGAATTTTAAAATAATAATACTCAAAGTACTATAAGGTCTTATCGGAATTTGAAAGAAAAATTGCTTGACTGAAGAAACCAGGAAAGCCAATACTTTATCAACATTTAAAACTCTAATAAGAATGCAGGACTAAACACAAAATATAAATAAGCGTAGGACGCAACAATCTTTTGTATAGAAGGAGCGTCTGTAACAGATAAGATAAAATAAGATAATATAAATCCATATAAATTTTTAAAATCTTTTTATACCTCATAGTGCATTAAAATATTATGTCCAAATTAATTATTAATTTAAAGTCATTATTATCTAGCACCAGTAGAAACTATTATTCATTTTTATTATTTATATTTTTCAATCTAGTTATTGTGGACTGAATGAACATGTGATCCACTTCATAGAATCTCGTGGTTAGTTTTCTTATTTCATTCAAATGAAAAAGATAGTGATTTATATTAATTTTATATGTTCAGTTTTCTTAACGTTAATGTATGCACATTAGATTTGATTTTGTGCATCGAGAATAGATCTATATTTTAAATTCAACACATCGTTCATTGTGTGTTCAGTTTAGGTCAATTATATGCAGTTCACTAAACAATTTACTTGCTTTCACAATTCAGTGACTCCAGGTGCATTTCGATGCGACCAACCGGGGACATAGCACAGGGGACAGATATATACAGGATTCTGACTTGACGTGCCAACATATTTTTTTTATTGGGGGGAAGGGGAGCATGCAATCAATTTTATTCTCATCCCTAACTCTTGGTGCGCTCATGGAGCTCCTGCTATAGACTTAAGGGTGTAAGTAAAAGATTGAGTTTGAGATATTGGCATTATTGGTAGTCTTCTCTTTCTTCTATACTAAATCACCCCCCCCCCTTTTTTTTTCTACGTTCAATCACAATCACGATGTGTTTCAAAAGACACGAATACTCTAGCATTTTTAAAAAAAACGAAGGAAACATTTTTTAAAATATATATATAGATATAAAAATTTTGAGATGTCTAATGAAAGATTGTGAAATTTAAAGTTTAAAAAAAAATGCGAAACAAAACGGGATCAGTCAACTATTGCATTAAAAATGTGTGTGTGGCCTGACTGGCCTGCGTTGATTTTTTAAATTAATATAAGCTCAACGTAAATTAAATAGTAATGAACAATACAATTCCTCTTTGCAGATTAATTTAATAAGAAAAGCAATGTTATTAAAAATATTTAGTATATTATATTTGATATCGTTTCTCAAGGCTTTAGTTCTGTACTGTATAAAATTGTCCGTAAAATAAAAATCGAATGACCTTAAAGAAGTAAAGTGGATATTTCGAATAGCTGCCAATAACTCTGGGAATATAATAAAAGATTGTATTCATACTGTGTTTTAAAATTAAATTATTCAAAGTTAATTTTAAATGTAAAATTAAAATCATCTCCTTTCGTTGTCGCAGTTTCTTCCCCTTCCTCGTCGCTAGATGGCCTGTCTCGTCGATGTGAGACTAAATTTCAGCGACGATGATAAAATAATAATATAAATTTAAATCCCTAAAAATAATGAGCATTCGCTATCTTCAGAGGAATACATTTATTTATTTATTTTAAGGTTTGTGTTGAACTTATTATTACTTATTATTTCATTCCAGGTCCTTATGTAGCTAAAATTATAAGGGTCAATTAATAATTTCATCGACCGACAAATCTAGTGACGACGAAAACAATACGGCATACGGATACGAAACGGGCAGACAAGTGTTAGAGACTAAGTTAGAGTTAGAGCCTGGAGTACACCGATGACAGAACCAAATTAGGCCAACTTGACCTTACCAATTTTCTCATAAAATATATATTAAATTGTGTATAGAGAATTAAACAATTCAGCACGGTTCAATAAGTTTCATTGTTAACGCGAAATTGTAAACAAAAATTCCTTTTAAAAAATATTTATCATCCACGTATCGATTCACTTGTACGAAGTGATGTGTAGATAACTCTGAAATTAACAACGTTTGAATGGAATAAAATAGTCTCCCTTGCGGGATTAAAAAAAAAGCCTATATGAACTATATGCCTATATACTATATATTATATAGTCATAGTAGTAGTAGATAGGCATACTCCAAATCCATAAATTAAGTATCAAAATAATGCTGCAATAATTTTGTGAAAAGATTCATTAAACTGAAATAAATATAAATATTTTAAGGTGTTAAAACATTTGGATTTAAAGGATTTTAACAAGTTTCCATCTATTATACTCTTTGAGTTTGAGACTTAATTAATTATAATTAATAATAATATGAATTAAATAATTATTAATAATTTACACGTAGACTTCACTACTACACATTCACAATCACATTGACATAGTCACATGCCGTGACTTAATCCTTGTCAAATGATAGCATTTCAATATAATTTAGTTATATGCTAATAATGTTCTATAGTCTATAGATCTAAATTTTATTGTATTACTAGTATTAGAAATAGAGGTAATATTTAATGATTTTTAAAATTGAATTAGTAGAATATGAAACAGATGACTTAGTCATTTTTTCTAAAATTATAAGTGTAGAAATCAAGAATTTAAATAATTTCAATAACCTTCAATTTCAATATAAAAGTTTATACAATTTTAATATTAATAGCTTTAGGCCTAATGCCAATGCACTATATCTACTTATTTTCAATAATTTTTTAAACTAACAGTACTAACACTTTCTTTCAGTGAGCAATTTGTCATTGAAGGAAATAAAAAGTAAAAGCAAAGTTTACATCAATCTACTTGACTTTGACGAGCATGAGTTTCAACATTGGCAAAATGGAATACCTTCCTGGGGACAATGATGAAGTAAGCCTGTCACAGTTAACAGCTTCTACAGGTGGCGACTTTAATAACTTTATCTCAAGAGACAGACCTTTTTCTTGTCATGTGTGCAGTAAAAGATTTACACAGAAGGCTCATCTTATCATTCACAAAAGAATACATACTGGTGAAAAGCCATACTCCTGTCACATCTGCCACAAGAGATTTGCACAGTCATCACATCTCACTGTTCACAAACGTGTTCATACGGGCGAGAAGCCATTTTTCTGTAATTTTTGTGGGATGGGATTTTGTCGAAGGCCTCGCCTAGAGGCTCACATACTGCAGCATGTAGTGAAAGAGGGCAAAGTGCTTCCATCCAGTCTCAAAGGTAACATGCTAAATAAACTGTCAATGGTGGGGCTTGACAATATGGTAACAAAATTGACTTGTGTAAACCAAGAATCCATGGATACTACAAGGTTGATTGAGCTAAAGGTGAAAGGGGACACAACCTCAGATGTGAAAAATGAGCCATTGGACCTTGATGATAATGACTTGGTGAAAAATGTGATAGAAGAAGTGGTTGGGGTAGAAAAAATTTCTGATGTTGAATCAGGAAGGAAAAGAAGAAAGCCAGAGTTTGTCAGACGAGTAGGCAGCCATGAGGGGGATATTAACTCTTCTATGGAAGAAGATAGTTTTTGTAATGACACAAATTCAAACAAACTTTTAGGGCTTTCTTCTGATGATTTGGAGAAAATAGCTTCCAGTCTTTCTGAGATGTCAGAAGTTCGAAAGCACAGCTTAATGTTAGGGTCTTCCAAAAATAATGCCAATCTATCAGTTAACAATAATCTACTTCTACCGGCAACCAGCCGTGCACATCATTCTCCAATGCTGCACAACTCTGGCCTGAGCATATCTGGTCTTGTACGCACCAACAGTCGCATATCTCTTGTTGACTTCACAGCTGAAGATATCCTCCAGCATCTCATGACACGAGATGATGTGAAATCCTGTAGTTTCTGTTGTATCATTTTCCACGATCCCGCAATGTATTATCTCCATCGCAGCATGCATGACAAGATGGATGTCAGATGCTGCAACCTATGTGGAAAACTTCTTCTAGACAAATATGACTTTACAGCTCATTTTTTGAGCCAGCACAAGTGATTATCGTGCATTACATTTTAATACCTCATTTATTAATAATCAAAATAGAATTTTATTGCACCTCTTCAAAAGTTACTGATAAATTTGATTCCAGATAGATTCTTTTCAATTTCAGATCTAACCCCTTTATTATTTAGGATATTTCAGTAGAAACAATTGATCATGTCATCCATCAATTATATTATTTTTAGATAAGCATTGTTGAATTTTGATGATGATGTTCAATAAACTTTGGACCACCCAGCTTTACTCTGATAACTGCACCATGTTTGGCATTCAACTTCATCTCTGTTCATTCTTATTTCACAACTTGTTATTGACCAGTGAGAAATATTGTAATAAATGCACAAAGTTTTTGTTTGTTAACAATGTACATTTATTTATTTCTATACAAATATGTTTAGGTTGTTTTTTTGTGTTTTTTTTGTTGAAACAATGACAACCTGGCATTTGTTACTGTTGTGTTGGAACTGAGTCATGCAATTCAACTGCTAATCTTTTGAGGTTTTAACTTCACTTTACACATGTAGAGATATGTTGGCTTTACATAGCACAGTGTGTGTATGCAAGGGAAATTTTTGTGTTAACATTTATTACACTCACTTAAGTGATAATTTTTATCTGACTTTAGTATGTGATACTCTATTTGGTGTTCACTCTGTGTATGTTTACGTAAACATGCTTTATTTATAAAATACACCATTTATACTGTTAACTTTTTGTTAATTTTTGTACTGTGCAATAACCCATGTGACGTTTTCATTGCCTTCAGTGAACATCTTTTTTAAAATCTCTGCAATCTTCTGTCACTAAAAACAAGATTGATTGAAATGTATATGACTATTGAAAAGAATTGAGAGGATTTCTAGTAGGTAATATAATTGTTTCGTTTATTTTGATTTGCTTTTATTTCTGGCCAATCATTGAAAGCCTGACAAGTAATTTATAATAATTTATATCAAATTTTATCTCCTAGTAACAAAGACTGAAAAATGGCGTCCCAAAGTTTCATCATTACCTTTCAAAACCATTTGTGTATAAGTGTACTACAATTTAATGATAAAAATGTTGTGTGATGTCTTTCAAATGGCAAGGGAAGGGTTGACACAAGGCAGCTCTTGTGCACCTGTTTAAGCCTCAATAAAGAAAATCCCAATTTACTTGTACCTCTGTTTGGAATTTCTCATTAAAAAAACAAAGCTCCTTTCTTGTTTACAGCCTGTCTGATGAGGTTTCCGTTTAAATATATAAATATAAATGTGGAGAAATGAGAACCACAACGTTGTATAATCTCAAATCATTCTTTGTTAATTGTAGGCGAATGTAGATCTTAGATAGTAACATTAAAAAGTACCACACTTGCCTTGTGTGTTTTGGCTTTATGAGATTTATTGTAACATAATGTACAACAGTTATTGTAACTAAAACAGTAATTACTGTGACACTACTACTACCAGTGTACTGACAAATATGTCACACAGTTCCTAACAGATAAAGTTTTGCTAGACTTGGATTTTACTGTGTTTTTTTTTCTCCAAACTTATGTATAGTTATAGTTTCTAATTGATAGGGTTTTGTTAGAGTAAGATAATACAGTTCCTATTATAGGGTTTATGTTAGTTTTAGATTTCTCTGGTTTTGTCCGACTTATTGTAGCTGTTTGTACTGACTCCTTACAAACAGGCTTACATTATGACAGGGTTTGTAGTTGAAGACGACTTCTTGCCAACCTGAAGACGACTTCTTGCCAACCTGAAGACGACTTCTTGTCAACCTGAAGATGACTTCTTGTCAACCTGAAGATGACTTCTTGCAAACCTGAAGACAACTTCTATGAAGGGACTTCTTGCCAACCTGAAGATGACTTCTTGCCAATCTGAAGATGACTTCTTGCCAATCTGAAGACAACTTCTTGCCAACCTGAAGACAACTTCTATGAAGGGACTTCTTGCCAATCTGAAGATGACTTCTTGCCAACCTGAAGATGACTTCTTGCCAACCTGAAGATTACTTCTTGTCAACCTGAAGACGACTTCTTGTCAACCTGAAGATGACTTCTTGTCAACCTGAAGATGACTTCTTGCCAACCTGAAGACAACTTCTATGAAGGGACTTCTTGCCAACCTGAAGATGACTTCTTGCCAATCTGAAGACGACTTCTTGCCAATCTGAAGACAACTTCTATGAAGTGACTTCTTGCCAATCTGAAGATGACTTCTTGCCAACCTGAAGATGACTTCTTGTCAACCTGAAGATGACTTCTTGTCAATCTGAAGACGACTTCTTGCCAACCTGAAGACAACTTCTATGAAGGGACTTCTTGCCAATCTGAAGATGACTTCTTGCCAACCTGAAGATGACTTCTTGCCAACCTGAAGATGACTTCTTGCCAACCTGAAGACGACTTCTATGAAGGGACTTCTTGCCAATCTGAAGATGACTTCTTGCCAACCTGAAGACGACTTCTTGCCAACCTGAAGATGACTTCTTGCCAACCTGAAGACGACTTCTATGAAGGGATTTCTTGCCAATCTGAAGATGACTTCTTGCCAACCCGAAGACGACTTCTTGCCAACCTGAAGATGACTTCTTGCCAACCTGAAGATGACTTCTTGCCAACCTGTAGACGACTTCTATGAAGGGACTTCTTGCCAACCTGAAGACGACTTCTATGAAGGGACTTCTTGCCAACCTGAAGACGACTTCTTGCCAACCTGAAGATGACTTCTTGCCAATCTGAAGATGACTTCTTACCAACCTGAAGACGACTTCTTGCCAACCTGAAGACGACTTCTTGCCAACCTGAAGACGACTTCTATGAAGGGACTTCTTGCCAACCTGAAGACGACTTCTTGCCAACCTGAAGACAACTTCTATGAAGGGACTTCTTGCCAACCTGAAGACGACTTCTTGCCAACCTGAAGATGACTTCTTGTCAACCTGAAGACGACTTCTTGCCAACCTGAAGACAACTTCTATGAAGGGACTTCTTGCCAACCTGAAGACGACTTCTTGCCAACCTGAAGACGACTTCTTGCCAACCTGAAGACGACTTCTTGCCAATCTGAAGATGACTTCTTGCCAACCTGAAGACGGCTTCTTGCCAACCTGAAGACGACTTCTTACCAACCTGAAGACGACTTCTTACCAACCTGAAGATGACTTCTTGCCAACCTGAAGATGACTTCTATGAAGGGACTTCTTGCCAACGTGAAGACGACTTCTTGCCAATCTGAAGATGACTTCTTGTCAACCTGAAGATGACTTCTTGCCAACCTGAAGATGACTTCTTGCCAACCTGAAGATGGCTTATTGCCAACCTGAATATGACTTCTATGAAGGGACTTCTTGCCAATCTGAAGACGACTTCTTGCCAACCTGAAGACGACTTCTTGCCAACCTGAAGACGACTTCTATGAAGGGACTTCTTGCCAACCTTAAGACGACTTCTTGCCAACCTGAAGATGACTTCTTGCCAACCTGAAGACGACTTCTATGAAGGGACTTCTTGCCAACCTGAAGACGACTTCTTGTCAACCTGAAGATGACTTCTTGCCAACCTGAAGACGACTTCTTGCCAATCTGAAGATGACTTCTTGCCAACCTGAAGATGACTTATTGCCAACGCTTTACTTCTCAGAAATAAGAATTTCATATCGTGGTCTCATGAAACAAAAGTACCGTAACTATAACAAACTAAAATAAATGTGTATGTGTGATATGGGGGGGGGTTTCCGCACATATCTATAAATAAATCAAAGTTGTTTTTGTTAAAAGAGAAAAGAAGTTAATTTGATTTATAATGTAAATGACATGAAATACAGGAACATGACAACAAGGTTAAGGGAGATCTAAATAACATGTTTCAAAACTGATGTGGTAACGTAAACTAAACATTAAAATATTTTCCACGTATCAATCTCAACAAGGCAGCTCTGGTATACAGCCCCCCCCCCCCGGTGGATGCACACATTACTCCACTAAGATGTCAAACTTCCAACAATATCAACAGATGGTGAACACACATTTTACATTATAACAGTTGACTTTGTTCTTTTTATTATTGATGACAGAACTTTTCTACGGGGAAGTTTTCACGGACTTGGTGACAAAAGTTAACACAACAAATGTGTTATAATTTGTGATTAAATCCTTGTCTTAAACTTAAACACAAGTACAAGTACAACAAAAAATATAGTGGAGACGCGAAGAGTTTATTTGTTAGCCCAATAATTGTTTTTATTCCATAATGAAGAGCATCGGTCCACGAGAGACGACCAATGACGTCATGGGGGAGTGACCGTCGTCCACTATGAGAATAACAAACTGAACTTGCCATCTTTCTTGACCAGCAGCTCTTTGCCCGTTAAATCGCGGTTGACCCCTTTCTTCAGCACGGCATCATTGTCCAGCTGGTCAATGGGCTCCACGTAGAGGGCGTGGTTTATCTGGACGATAGAATGTACCCTTGCATTTTTATTAGAAATTTGAATGTTGACAGTGGCTAGATTTTCCTTGTTTGATCAGACAACCCATTCCACACCCAAAGTCCATACGGAAAAACAAGAATTTGTGTTTTTTCATGCGAACAAAATAAAAAACTTTTTTTTTTATTATTTCTTCGTCTAAGTTTTTATTAGATTTATTAGCACTAGGACGGTTGGTGTAAATCTTCAGTTAAAACTGAGCGTGTACCGTCAAAAAAACAATAATTCAAGATTAATTTAGACCAATTAAGTAAAAAAAAACAATTCCGTCAAATTTCAAGCATGAAACTCACTTCTGATCCAGTTTGTAGTGACCCAAATCTTGCGAACATTGATTTAAATGGTATTTTAAAGTTCCTTAACTCATGATACTAGGTCTGTTGTAATACACATGAGTTATCTACTGTGGTTGATGATGTAGGAAGTTGTTTACCGTTTGATAGGGGCTGTTATAACAGGTAGGTTACTTTTTGATAGGGGCTTTTATGAATGCCACTGGAACAGGTAGTTTACCGTTTAATAGGGGCTGTTGTAACAGTTAGTTTACTTTTTGATAGGGGCATTTATGAATGTCATTGGAATAGGTAGGTTACCTTTGATAGGAGCTGTCGTAACAGGCAGTTAACCTTTCGATAGGAGCTGTTTGTAACAGGTAGTTAACCTTTTGATAGGGGCAGTATGAATGCTGCTGTAACAGGTAGCTTACCTTTTGATAAGGGCTGAAGTAACAGGTAGTTTGCCTTTTTATAGGAGCTTTTGTAACAGGTAGTTCACCTTTCGATAGGGGCAGGTATGAATGATGTTGTAACAGGTAGTTTACCTTTACTAGGATTAGGAGCTGTCCTAACAGGTAGTTTACCTTTTGATAGGAGCTGTTGTAACAGGTAATTTACCATCTGATAAGAGCTG
Source organism: Radix auricularia (assembly GCA_002072015.1). NCBI lineage: Eukaryota > Metazoa > Mollusca > Gastropoda > Lymnaeidae > Radix > Radix auricularia. The sequence goes on along the minus strand of MUZC01000531.1, from coordinate 33,604 downwards.
TTGTAACAGGTAGTTTACCTTCTGATAAGAGCTGTTGTAACAGGTAGTTTACCTTTTGATAGGGACTGTTATGAATGCTGTTGTAGCAGGATAAGATGGCCCACCGTCTCAGGTCGCTGGTGTTGGCGCTGCTGGTGTGGAGGAGGTTGCTGTGGAAGAACAGGGCGTCGCCGGGGCTCATCTCAACATACAGACTTTCAAGCTTCTTCTCCAGCTCCGCCACACGGTCAAGGTCGGCCCCTGTCTGCAGTGGGGGTGTGTGGGTGGGGGGGTAGATGAGATGGGAGAAGTTGATGGAACATCAAAAGTTAGGTCATTATAGACTATCAACAATAACTGGAAAGCAATAATTTCAATAATGCAGGCAACAGCTAAGAGGTTTGTTCTGTCTAAACTTAGACTTTGGTAACAACTTATGTGTGGTGTTTTCATCATGACGCAGTGTTTGGCACTTTAGATGTTTTTATCATGTCATAATGTATGCAGCTTTATTGTTTTGTTTTATATTTGAGATTTAACACCACAAGAAATACAAAAACAAATTTCTTTAAAATAAACACCTACAACTTACTACGCATTGCTAGATTTTTTTTGTTGGTTATAATTTATCGAGACTTTAAACCTGCCATCACAAGGTTAAGTCATGTTCAAATGTCAGGTATAAACCTGCCATCACCACGTAAGTCATCAAATGTCAGGTATATGCCATCACCTGATAAGTCATGTGGAAATGTCAGGTATAAACCTGCAATCACCAGGTAAGTCATGTTCTAATGTCAGGTATATGCCATCACCAGGTAAGTCATGTTCTAATGTCAGGTATATGCCATCACCAGGTAAGTCATGTTGTAATGTCAAGTTTATGCCATCACCAGATAAGTCATGTTCTAATGTCAGGTATATGCCATCACCAGGTAAGTCATGTTCTAATGTCAGGTATATGCCATCACCAGGTAAGTCATGTTCTAATGTCAAGTTTATGCCATCACCAGATAAGTCATGTTCTAATGTCAGGTATATGCCATCACCATGTAAGTCATTTAAAATTTCAGGTGTAAATATGCCATCACCTGGTCAGCCACGATACCGTGCTCTATACGCCCACACCTGTGAGAACCCCTGAGAACCTGCAGACAGCCGTTCTCCTTCTCCGTCTTGTCCAGTGCTATGAAGACGGTCAGCATGTCCGGGAAGAGACAGGCAAACTTGTACCAGTAGCCGTAGTCCTGGTGCCAGACAAACTTACCACCAGACTTGGCCTCCTTCATCATCAGCTTGCTGTGATAGTGGTAGACCGGGGCCCCTAGGAGCTGAGATACAGACAACAAATGGTAGTGGTAGAACGGGGCCCCCAGGAGCTGAGATACAGACAGCAAATGGTAGTGGTAGACCGGGGCCCCCAGGAGCTGAGATACAGACAACAAATGGTAGTGGTAGAACGGGGCCCCTGGGAACTGAGATACAGACAACAAATGATAGTTGTAAAACGGGGCCCCTGGGAGCTGATAAGCAGACAAAAAAGTGTAGTGGTAGAACGGGGCCCCCAGGAGCTGAGATACAGACAACAAATGGTAGTGGTAGAACGGGGCCCCAAGGAGCTGAGATACAGACAACAAATGGTAGTGATAGACTGAGGACTCCGGTGGCTGATGTAAAGTCAACAAATGGTAGTGATGGATCGGGGCCCCTAGGAGCTCATGAGATAAAATCAACAAATGGTAGTGATAGACCTGGGCCCCCAGGACCTAATGAGCTATATTCAACAAATGGTAGTGATACACCGGTCCCCCATTACCTTGCCCCCATGTTAACCATTTCTAAACAGAAACCTCACCTCCTCCGAGGTGTGCACCAGTTTTTTGGTCCGTGCCAACGCCCCTGTCGTGTCGTTCCCCGGGTTGTTCCACAAACACATCTTAGCCTCACGCCCTTCACCGTCATCATTTCCATAGGCGTAGCTCGTCAGGGAGTCGGGGCCGTGGACAGCCTCCTGAAAATAGTTTATAGTTTAGATGACAGAGTAGAACATATTATAGACTAAATCATACGTATAGTGTTGATATTGTGACAGTAGAACATATTATAGACTAAATCATACGAATAGTGGTTAAGTTGTTAACATTTACAACATACACATACATCATTAAGTGTATTTGGGGGGGGGGGAATTTACAGCACGCATATCGATTTTGTTGAGCCTAAAAACCAAAAGTTTAGATATAGTTATAGATTCTAAATGTCACAACATGAATGGACACCGGACAGATGTTAATTTGGTCACGGGAGAGATGTTCATTTGGTCACGGGACAGATGTTAAAAATGGTAAGCTTCATAAGAGTGCCGAGAGTACCTCATCAGTAAGTTTTGAGTACCTTAGCAGTAAATCTAGAGTACCTCTGCAGTACGTCTAGAGTACCTCAGTAGTACACATAGAGTTCCTCAGCAGTGCGCCTTGAGTATCTCAGCAGTACCTCTAGAGTACCTCAGCAGTGCGCATAGAGTACCTCTGCAGTACGCCTAGAGTACCTCAACAGTACGTCTAGAGTACATTAGCAGTACGTCTAGAGTACATTAGCAGTACGTCTAGAGTACCTCAGCAGTGAGCCTAGAGTACCTCAGTAGTACCTCTAGAGTACCTCAGCAGTGCGTGTCATGGTTATCAGGGGGACATTACTTATAACCATCTTTCACTTTTATTACTACAGTATAAAACAATATTTCTGTCCGTCTCTGTACACATACCACAGTAATATTAATAACCGTCTCTGTACATATACCACCTGTTATAACCGTCTCTGAACATATACCAACAGTTATAACCGTCTCTGTACATATACCAACAGTTATAACCGTCTCTGTACACATACCACAGTTATAACCGTCTATGTACATATACCAATAGTTATAACCGTCTCTGTACACATACCACAGTTATAACCGTCTATGTACATATACCAACAGTTATAACCGTCTATGTACATATACCAACAGTTATAATCATCTCTGCACATATATAAACAGTTACTTATAACCGTCTCTGTACATATACCTCTGTTTAAGTCAATCACCAGTCTATTCCACCGCACCTCTACTCCCCTCCCCACCCGTTTCAGTCCACGTTGTCTGGTCCACAAGGAATGCAGACGTTTCCGGCATTGTCTGACAGGACAGGTTGATGACAGCGGTGTGTCCGTGTGTCTGTCCTCGTGGGAACATTTAAGTAGCTGCACCGTGCACTTTGGGACATTCTAGTATCTTGTGCTACACCCAGTTATTTGGTAACTTAAGTATAGATTATGCTATACACCTATATAATTGGTAATTTAAGTATAGCTTGTGCTATACACCCAGCTTTTTGGTAACTTAAGTGCAGCTACTGCTATACACCCAGCTATTTGGTCACTTATTATAGCTAATGTAATACACCCAGCTACCAGCTTTAAGTACAGCTACTGCTATACTCCCAGCTATTTTTATTTATTTAACTTATTTTAGTTTATAGCTAGTGCTATACACATTGCTATTTGGTAACTTTAGTACAGCTACAGCTATACACCCAGCTATTTGGTAACTTATAGCTACTGCTATACACCCAGCTATTTGGTCACTTAAGTAAAGCTAGTGCTATATACTTAATATACCCAGCTATTTTTCATCTTTTCGATCCCAGCTATTACTAGTAAATTTAATTGTTTATGTTAATAGAAAATGCTGGGAATTCGGTCGACATGGGTCACGCAAGGCAAACATTGTTTAATTAACGGACCAATTCGTTTAATTAGAGAGGCAGACGTGTATTTAGAGCTTTAGACTAGCGTGATTCGATAGGCAGACATGTTGCAATTAGAGAGATAGACACATAGCATTTTGTCAATTAGATTGTAAATGGTGAAACGATTCGGTAATTTAAGAAAAGTTTGGAACAGTGCTGGTCTGTACGAGAATTAGGACCAGTGCTGGCATGTAAGAGAATTAAGGACCAGTTCTGGTCTGTATAAGAATTAAGGACCAGTGCTGACCTGTAAGAGACTTAGGAACAGTGCTGACCTGTAAGAGAATTAGAACCAGTGCTGATCTGTAAGAGAATTAGGACCAGTGCTGACCTGTAAGAGACTTAGGGAACAGTGCTGACCTGTAAGAGACTTAGAACCAGTGCTGACCTGTAAGAGACTTAGAACCAGTGCTGACCTGTAAGAGTACTAAGGACCAGTGCTGACCTGTAAGAGAACTAAGGACCTGTGCTGAGCTGTAAGAGAACTAAGGACCTGTGCTGAGCTGTAAGAGAATTAGATCCAGTGCTGACCTGTAAGAGACTTAGATCCAGTGCTGACCTGTAAGAGAACTAAGGACCTGTGCTGAGCTGTAAGAGAATTAGAACCAGTGCTGACCTGTAAGAGAACTAAGGACCTGTGCTGAGCTGTAAGAGAATTAGATCCTGTGCTGACCTGTAAGAGAACTAAGGACCTGTGCTGACCTGTAAGAGAACTAAGGACCTGTACTGAGCTGTAAGAGAACTAAGGACCTGTACTGACCTGTAAGAGAACTAAGGACCTGTGCTGAGCTGTAAGAGAACTAAGGACCTGTACTGAGCTGTAAGAGAACTAAGGACCTGTACTGAGCTGTAAGAGAATTAGATCCAGTGCTGACCTGTAAGAGACTTAGATCCAGTGCTGACCTGTAAGAGACTTAGATCCAGTGCTGACCTGTAAGAGAATTAGATCCAGTGCTGACCTGTAAGAGAATTAGATCCAGTGCTGACCTGTAAGAGAACTAAGGACCTGTGCTGACCTGTAAGAGAATTAGATCCTGTGCTGACCTGTAAGAGAATTAGATCCAGTGCTGACCTGTAAGAGACTTAGAACCAGTGCTGACCTGTAAGAGAACTAAGGACCAGTGCTGACCTGTAAGAGAATTAGAACCAGTGCTGACCTGTAAGAGAACTAAGGACCAGCGCTGACCTGTAAGTAATTAGAACCAGTGCTGACCTGTAAGAGAACTAAGGACCAGTGCTGACCTGTAAGAGTCTTAGAACCAGTGCTGACCTGTAAGAGAACTAAGGACCAGTGCTGACCTGTAAGAGTCTTAGAACCAGTGCTGACCTGTAAGAGAATTAAGGACCAGTGCTGACCTGTAAGAGAATTAGAACCAGTGCTGACCTGTAAGAGTCTTAGAACCAGTGCTGACCTGTAAGAGAACTAAGGACCAGTGCTGACCTGTAAGAGAACTAAGGACCAGTGCTGACCTGTAAGTAATTAGAACCAGTGCTGACCTGTAAGAGAACTAAGGACCAGTGCTGACCTGTAAGAGAATTAGAACCAGTGCTGACCTGTAAGAGACTTAGAACCAGCGCTGACCTGTAAGTAATTAGAACCAGTGCTGACCTGTAAGAGAACTAAGGACCAGTGCTGACCTGTAAGAGACTTAGAACCAGTGCTGACCTGTAAGTAATTAGAACCAGTGCTGACCTGTAAGAGAACTAAGGACCAGTGCTGACCTGTAAGAGAATTAAGGACCAGTTCTGGCCTATAAGAGACTTAGAACCAGTTCTGGCCTGTGTAATAAGATGTTGAGCATTTTTCAATCTGACACTTGGGGTCCACGTTCATATTTTTCTGTCTTGTCACGTAATATTTGACCCAAATGTTTGGGATCACACTCGCTGTTGAGATGGGTTTTTTCCCCTCCTCCTTAACATGACACTGACTTGGTCCTGGCAATGGAAGTTCCATGCCAGTGTCCAGAAAGTGCGGACTGACTGACAGCGAAGTTCAAAAAGAGGAAATGATTATCTCTTCAACAAATTTCCCAACCAATTCAACTTATCAGCCGAGCTTATCCTATAGTATTATTGTCCTCGCTATTTCTCTAAAGTGCACCCGTCAGTCAGAAAAGTACACGTGACATTTAATGTTATCAAGTGCCTCATTGAAAAGACCGTAAGGGGCGGTAATAGACTGCACCGCAGATCAGGTCCATGTGAAGAGTGCCAAGACCTTCTGTACGCAGAGTCTCCACAGAACACCCAGCCTGACCTAAAAATGGAGAGTAGACATCCCCCCGGCCCCCAGCCCCGGTGTAGATGGCACTGTTTCGATCTTTGTATTATTTGATTGGAGCCTTAAAAACAACGTTTTACTCAAAACAAAAAATATCCGCTTCAAAAACCAGATTACAAATTAAATCTTTAAAAACAAACGCTCGTAATTTTATGTATCAAAAAGATGTATATAATTCATTATAATAAATAAATTTCGTAATAAATATGTTCTTTCCTTCATAATAATTTTCAAAAGNTCTCCTCCAAAAAAAGTTCAAAAGGGGGGCAGAGCGATTCCCCCCCCCCCCACCCCAAATTAAAAAAAATAAAAAATAATAATAATTTTAAATTTAAAAAAATAAAATAAATGTATACATTTTTTTAAAATCTAGTGTGACAATAACAGACTCCGCCCATGATCTCCACTGAAGAGACTATAATTTCTCCCTGGTTTAACCTCATAACGTTGATGGTGTTTGTGGTGGGGGTAGGGGTTTTCTTCTCACACTTTACTCCGAGAACTGAGTACAGTTCGCAACGTCCACTTATTGTTGACAACAAACTCCTGATTACACTTCATGTCAATTATTCAAGATGTTGGCTAATGTAACATTGTAATATGTAATATTGTAATATGTAATAACGTATATGTAACCATGTAATATGTGATATTGTAACATTCTTTAACAGCTGCATACTAACGCAATTCAAAATACTAATGTGACTTATTAAGTCATATGTCTTCTTGGGATGGGTCTTAAAACAGAAGCTGATAAAAACTTGTTGATAGTGACCAATAGGCGGTTAGAAAGTTGATTGAATCTTGACGTTAGCATCCTGTGTGCCAATAGCAAGATGAATGAAGAAATGTGCCTACATGTTATGGTCTTTAAAAATGACGCCATTATATGAGGAACTTAATATGATCCTCCATGATTTCGACACTTTGGCAACCTTCAATCTGTACAATTTATAGATCTACAACTTTTATGTGAAAAACTGCAATCAAAATATTGTTTCTTTAAATAAAATCACATTCTCGTTTATCAGGATGTAGATATAAAATAAACTTCTCTATAAACGGCTTTAAAACTTTCACTGCTTATAAAATTCCACCCCTCAAAGTTTAAACTGCGTGAATCTTGTTTATGAGTGCAACAAGGCAATCTCAATAGGTAACTACAACCGTTTACCAGATATATTCTGTGAGTTTTGATGAAGAATTGAGGGTTTCGTTCATTGCATATTTTATGTTTCTAAGATATTTTTATGTCTGCGTGTGTTTTTAAGTACTTTTAAGTCTTTCCAATATCATAAAATGAATTTATAAGAAAATATGAAGAACAACGTGTGACTTCTATTTAAGCTGTACATTTAGAGTGAGGGGCTGCATTTGTAATATAAAGAGAATCATCATGAATCACACAGAATGAAATGAGACACCTTATCTTGGTGAAAAATTTCTGATGAACATGACTGGACATATTGAATAAGATAAACGGATTTTTTTCACATTATCGAAACCTAGAGCTTGAATTAAGCTTATATTAATAACAATATGTCCTCCAAAAAAAATTATAATAATAAAAATGGCAACAAAGGTTTCGAATATAGAAACGTTTCTAACAAGGATTTTTGCATGGGAATTAATATGTGATTTATGTGCTATACATGTGTTATATAAAGCTAAAAACATGAAGGATTGAAATTTTTTAATGAAATGTGACTGAAATGAAAACGTGTGATGTGATGTTTAATCTCAGAGGAAGCCTCCTATATAATATAAGGCAATTTTCTCTCCGTTCTGTCCAGTCCTTGATAGCGATTGGTCCCTCAAACTCTACAGACTCCTTCAGCCAATCACTATAGCGGAGAAAAATTAAACAAATAATTTACTTATTAAACACATTTATGCGGAGGTTCAATACGAGTTATTTTTGGGGCAGTATTTTTGTCATCATTCAGTACTGTGTTCTCGTCTTGAAGTGTGTCACTCCTGCTAATAACTACTGCTACTTCAAGACAACATGCTACCGAAACGACGGCGGAATGTCCTTGGAGGGACTTTGTTACTCGAATATAATAATATACAAACATCTTATAACATTGCAAACTTTCTGATTTCACGATCCAATCAATGTATCTGAATTTTTCACTTTAATATGATTGTGTTTACATAGTTTCAATAGTCTTACGTGGTCCTTTAGCTCTAAATAGACCAATTAGCTAAGCCACTAATAGACTTTTATGCAACTACTTTAGAAATTTGCTTTCATTGAATATTTTCAGAAGTCTGTAAATGGCTGCCTCCAAGCTAAGACTTTATTATTTTGACGTTAGAGGTCGTGCAGAGGTCGATCGTCTGATTCTGGCAGCCGCTGGCAAAGACTTTGATGACGTCAGGTTCTCCCTGGAGGACTGGCCGAGCTACAAGCCGTTATCCCCGTACGGCCAGGCTCCGTGGCTGGGGGTGGACGGGGTCCCGTTCGCACAAAGTCTCGCCATCCACTCGTTCCTTGCACGAGAGTTCGGCTTCCACGGCAACAATTTGGAGACGTTCAAGATTGACGAAATTGTTCTTCTGGTTGACGAGCTGTTCACGCTGGCCGCCAACAACTATCACATCGTTGACGAGGGCGAGAAATCTGAGGACGCCAAAAAGATCAAACAAGAAGACGCGCCAAAGTATTTGGGTCATCTCGAGGCCATGTTAGAGAAGAGTGAGACGAGTTTTCTGGTTGGTGGGCGGCTGACACTAGCAGACATTGTGCTGTTTGACGCCTGCACTGGCTTCTTGTCTGATTACATGCAGCTTACCGATGAATACCCTATGGTCAAGCAAAACTTGGACATGGTCAAGGGCAATGAAAAAATCGCTAAATATTTAATGTCGAGGAAGTAAAAATGTAAATATATCGTTTTGAAAAGTCGAAATATAAAGTTAAATTGTTAAATAACATATTCGTTATAAAATTAATTATTTACAATTTACTACCATATGTTGGACATGTCAGTTGTTGGACAGGTCAGTTGTTGGACAGGTCAGTTGTTGGACAGGTCAGTTGTTGGACAAGTCCAATTTTGGACAGGTCATTTGCTAGACAGGTCAGTTGTTGGACAGTGTGAATGATACGCTAGACTTATCCTGCTCCTGATTTTATCCTGAGACTAATCACATTTTTTTTAATATAAAAAGATAACTTCAGTCAGTCAGATAGAGAAAACTGTACTTCAGTCATACTGGAATCATGCACGTCAAAGCTGTTCGGACATTTTGTATTTTTAACAGTGTTTCTTAATTTCTTTGACTAAGAACATACAGCGAGCTACAGTATCGATTGTGTCTCACAATAGCAGCGGTCGATGTCGACGCCATGTGTAGCCACTAGTTTAAGCTGACCTCCCCGACAGTGAGAGTTACTGGTATTTGGGAAACATAGGCAGCAGTCGCCCGGACTTGCATTTATCGGAATGTGACAGTAAATAGATGGATTCTAGAGATGAGTGGCGCTTTTACCTTGATCAGTACGGCAGGATTTCGCTTAATTAATTTTAAATTTATCTTTAAAAATAATTAATGATTTCAAAAATTCTTGATAAAATAATTTATTTAATTTCAAAAGTTTACACAAAACCTATCAATGCCATTTTGCTGCAGATAATTTGATATTGTAAAATTAGTCGGAAGACATGGGTAGCCACCGTGGGGATTGGTTTAGATAAAAACCTGTGCCATAACAATAATCATGTCTTTTGTCCTTATCTTTTCTTATCTCATCTGGTACAGAAGCTCGTTCAATACAGATGATTACAAATTACTGCCTACAAACGCTTAAATATTGAAGTTAAGGGCACTTTTACATGCGGGCAATACAAACAGGTCAGTACAATTATTTCTCGTGCAAACAGTATGGTATGAACAATCGTTCACAATTATATATGCATGATGTATCTCTTACAAGTTTTGTTTCTTTTCTTTAAAAAAAAAAAAAAAGAATAAATTGTGATGTCTGACATTTCTGTCTGTTCTTCTGGGTTTTGTAGTTTTTTATATTTTTGTATAAAAATTTTTAAAAACAAATTAAAGATTTTTTTAAAAAATGAAATGCTTTTACGCTTTTTCTATTCTTCATTTGATTAGTTTTTGAATTTGGGTGTGTATGTGGTGTAAATCTAACTCTGAGTGTGTATTTGGTGTAAAGCTAGCTCAGTGTGTGTGTGTGTGTATGGTGTAAAGCTAACTCTGAGTGTGTATATGGTGTAAAGTTAGCTCTGGGTATGTATATGGTGTAAAGCTAACTCTGAGTGTGTATATGGTGTAAAACTAGCCCTGGGTGTGCATATGGTGTAAAGCTAGCTCTGAGTGTGTATATGGTGTAAAGCTAACTCTGAGTGTGTTTATGGTGTAAAGCTAGCTCAGAGTGTGTATATGGTGTAAAGCTAGCTCAGAGTGTGTGTGTATGGTGTAAAGCTAACTCTGAGTGTGTATATGGTGTAAATCTAGCTCTGGGTGTGTATAAGGTGTAAAGCTAACTCTGAGTGTGTATAAGGTGTAAAGCTAGCTCTGAGTGTGAATAAGGTGTAAAGCTAACTCAGAGTGTGTATGGTGTAAAGCTAAATAGGAGTGTGTATATGGTGTAAAGCTAGCCCTGAGTGTGCGTATGGTGTAAAGCTAACTCTGAGTGCGTATATGGCGTAAAACTAACTCTAACACTTCTTTAAAATATTTTGCCCGATTAAAACATTTGTCGACTTCTGTAGACCTGTGTGTTTCTATTCATAAAGCCTTGCATTTATTGTCTTGTGTTATACAGATCGTTTAATTATCTTATATTTTAGGACCCTTCAAAAGCTCTACTCGGTGGGGATTCGAAAACATTATTTTAAAAATAATAATAAAACCAGTTTTAGCCGGTTATTCTTTGAACGTAAGAATCAACGTATGTCAATTTTTCAATGCATAGTTGAGGAAATTTGAATTAAAAGACTTGGCGCTGACAAAAAGACCTCTGGACAGAGTTGTTAATTGAAATGAAATCGAGAGAAGCACAAAATTATACAAGAAACATTTTTGTAAACATTAAAACAGGGGACTTTTAACGTGGTGGTGACAAGGACTGTTTCCTTTAGGCTGCGCGGCCGCTCAGATATTAGACCAACGTAGCAATTTAGAATCACCGCGCAGCCAATTTTGTAAAATACAGCACACAAAATGAATGCTGCGAAACTTTGCACTAATTGCACACACAATTTTTAACTTTGCACACGGACAAATGAAGCTTAGATGGAACTTTGGTGACAAGCACTTTTGATAGCAGAAACTAATTATCCCTCTAAGCCTGGTCTCCCTTTAAGCTTGTTCTCCCTATAAGCCTAGCTCTGATATCTCCACCTAGCTAACCCCTCTCCACACATTCCAGCCATACGAATCATGGCCGAAGGTCATCCGACCAAAACATTTTTTTACAACCTGTCTAAGTGGGTCAACAGTCGCTTACCCCAGGAACCATCCCACCCCGTCCTGCCCTGTCCCTTGTTCAACTGGTTTGAACTGCACACATTCAGGTGGACCACACATCACTTGTGCTGCTCGCTGCGGCTGTTTTGTGCACTTGTCAGCAAGCACCACAAGAAACTGTCACATGAGGTAAGAGAAGTTATTTAGTTGGAACACTAAACCGGGTCATGGACAGACCCGTTGGGCATTTGCCCGGGGGCCCACGAGCATAGGGGCCCCATGGGAATATGTTTTTAATATAAATTATGTATATTTATTATTTATTCCTGTGGGGATCGGGGGTGGGGAGGGCGCACTCTTTGTTGCCCAAGGGCCCAACACTATTTCTTCACCTGGGGGCCCTAAATGGCGCGAAGACGGCTCTGGTCATGCCAACTTATTACGTCGTGCTGTCCTGATATTCAGACTGAAAAACTTAGATCCTTGAAGAAGTTTTCATGATTCGAAAGAACTGACATGTTGATTAGGTACGTGGCTCATAAATCGGTTGATAGCCTACAGATGGTCATTCATAAACTGATATGGCATACACATGGGGTGGGCTGATAATGATGTGTGTGTGGGTGAGAATGTTATTTAATTAAAATTGTATCTTTTAAAAAAAATCGTAGTGTATTTCTTTTACTATCCCTTGCAGCACGGTTATATAGTCTATGAAAAAAAAACAAATAAAATCATAGTAATGATAGAATTTTTTATTAAAAAAATTAGAAGTAATAAAAGTTTTTAAAAGTTTTAACAAAATAAAAAAAAGCAGAATAAAACAACACAAAAACTCGGACTTAAAGCAATGAATACTGAATATTATTTCAAACGATAGTGCATTACTCTATTCGATTCTTTATTTTTCTCCCTTCAGCTTTCAATAGACTGTCACCAAAATGGCCAACTCAGATCTGAAACTCTACTACTTCAACAGCAAGGGGCGGGCAGAGGTTGCTCGTCTGCTACTGGCGGCTGCCGGCAAAGCCTACGAGGACATCCGGCTGACCGACGAGGAGTGGAAGGCGTTCAAAGGGGACACGCCCTACGGCCAGATGCCGGTCCTGGAGGTGGACGGTGTCCGGTTCGCTCAGAGTCTGGCCATCAACTACTTCCTCGCCCGGGAGTTGGGTCTCCACGGCCGCACGAACCTGGAGACGTTTAAAATCGATGAGCTGACCAGGCTAGTGGACGACTTCTTTACCATGATCGGCAAACACATGTTCATGCCCCAGGAGGAGGGCAAGAAAGCGGAGGAGCGAAAGAGAATACTGGAGGAGGATGTGCCACGCATTTTGGGCTTCTTCGAAAGGGAACTTAAGAAATCCGAGACGGGGTATTTCGTTGGGGACAGATTGACCTTGGTCGACGTCACCGTCTTCGATGTCGTGACCGGGCTGATGGCGAAATTTGTCAAGGTCACTGACCAACATCCGCTTCTGCAGAAGAACGTGGAGCTGGTGAGGGGCAACAAAGGCGTCGGGGCGTACATGGCGGCCAGGAAGGTAACTCTCTACTGAGGGGAGATCTCTTAAAATAATTGACCAGTGGTTTGTTTGTTTGAGCGTTTCTGAGACAGGGGAGGAACTGGTGATTTTTGGGTCGAAGATATGACGTCATTGACTGATGACCCGATATTACTACATGTTACTAACATACAGAACAGCACCAAGTGAGAACTGATCCTATGTCTGTCATATCTACGTCACCAGTATCTGTGTATTACGTCATAAACCGATTTACAATCAGATATATAAAAAAAAATTGTCTTTAAATTGTTGATATTGTTGTTGTTATCTTGGTATCTGTCCAACCGGTCATACCTGTGCAGGGTCAGAATTCGTATGTAGGAATAGATTTTTAAAAAAACCGGTTGATGAATGTATGAGAATAGATGAGAAAGTTTGGTAAATGTATGAGAATATATGAGAAATAAGGTTGATAAATATATGAGAATAGATGAGAAATAAGGTTAATAAATATATGAGAATAAGTGAGAAATCAGGTTAATAAATATAATATAAGAATAGATGAGAAATAAGGTTTATAAATGTATGAGAGTAGATGAGAAATCAGGTTGATAAATGTATGAGAATAGATGAGAAATAAGGTTGATAAATGTATGAGAGTAGATGAGAAATCAGGTTGATAAATTACAATCCTCAGTAAAACAACATTCCTCACTCCCAGCCCAACCCCTCCCACGTTTTTTCTCCCATGACTAAGGGATCTTACTCTGACTCGACAAACTTTAAAAAGAAAATAATAAAGTGCTGAGTAATGATTGCCCCTGCGGCAGTGCAGATAAAAGATGAGTGGAATGGTTTTGTCAAACGTTTTCACAATGCTTTTAAAATTTTGGCCGAGTGCTGACAGTACACACCAAGTTGAGATAGTACACATGAAGAGGTGAAAGTACACAATAAGTTGATAGTACACACCAAGTGGTGACAGTACACACCAAGTTGAGATAGTACACATGAAGAGGTGAAAGTACACATTAAGTCATTAAGTTGATAGTACACGCCAAGTGCTGACAGTACACGCCAAGTGCTGACAGTACACGCCAAGTGCTGACAGTACACGCCAAGTGGTGACAGTACACACCAAGTGGTGACAGTACACACCAAGTGGTGACAGTACACACCAAGTGGTGACAGTACACATCATGTGGTGACAGTACACACCAAGTGCTGACAGTACACACCAAGTGCTGACAGTACACACCAAGTGGTGACAGTACACACCATGTGCTGACAGTACACACCAAGTGGTGACAGTACACACCATGTGCTGACAGTACACACCAAGTGCTGACAGTACACACCAAGTGGTGACAGTACACACCAAGTGGTGACAGTACACACCAAGTGGTGATAAAGCACAAGTGATTTTAACATTAACCCAGCTGATTAAGTGAATTTAACCACTGAAAGCCATTCGTGTGTGTGGCGTGGCTACTACAGCATGACATAATCAGTTATTAAAACTACTAGAGAAAGTGTCACATTCACACACTAGTTTTCTTAGTAATGATGATAGAACACTTTGTTTTCCATTTGTTATTCTTGTTTTCCCCCTCTTTGTTGAATAAGTAAAGAACGCGTATTCTTTGCTTTTGTTAATAGGTAAACAAAAGGTGTCAGTTAATGAAGATTGATTCTTTCATCTTTGAAAGGATTGTCTCATTGATTTCAGTGTTTTAAATTAAGAATGAAGTTTGTAATCCGAAGTACGACTGTAATGAATCACCCCACTACTATATGATACCAAAGACCTAATGTAAGTCACGCCTTAATGTCTCGGATCATACGATGACCAAACGTGTGTCAGCTTGATAAGAGACACGTGTGTCCCAGTGTTAGTGCGCTGACTATTGTATGTATAGTGACTGTAGTTTGTACCAGTGCAACTCAAATTGTTGGTCCGCGGATCGTTGCCGGTCCGTGGGCCATCCGCCGGCGGTTGGCAGAAGAAAGGTTAGGCAAATATAATAATAATCCTCCATTTGCAACAATTATTACTGCCCCCTTAGAATATGTCAAATTTTTCGTCAACAAGCACACAAAATGTAAGAAATAAAGTAGGGCTGTTATCGATTAATTTAAAATTAATCATTAACTTTGAAAAATTACCGAATAATTAATCGTTAATTTTGATTAAAGCAAAAAGTAAGATGTATGACGCCATTAAACTGAAATTTCAAGGGAAGTAACAAAAACATGCAAATTCACATTTTTTAAATTTAGATATAAGTAGTTCAATATAATGTCAATGAATTTAAATTTTGTTATTGTTAATTAAGTAAAAACAATGTTTAATTGTTGATATCCTTTTCCTTATAAAACAGCTTATTTTAAAATTTACACTAAAAAGTTTGAGAAGCACTGGTCTATACTATGGTCACATTGTGCGTGTGCAGATGTCTGTCTCACCCCACCAATAAAGTTGAACATATCCAGTTTTCTTTCACGCCACACTCTTTCCTTTATCCGAACCCTGCGATTATCACCCAGTCGTAGAGACATGTGCTCTTGATAAAATACAGTGGGTCTCAAACTAATGGAGCTCTTTAATAATTAAGGGACTGGGGGACAAAAAAGGCTTAACGGAATCTTAGATTTGGATTTTTTTATTCACGTGAATTAACCTATCACAAAAGGAGCAGGCGATGGTGACAGACATCACACTGTCATACGGAACTAAAACATTGAGCTAACTGCTAAAATTTGGAACATTTAAAAAAATTAATAAGCCATTTATGAGGGCACGCCATTTTTTTGCCGATGGGTTACGCTAAAACTGATGACGTCATGTGAATTTAGTTCGGCGAGTATAATATAATCTCGAGTGTAAGAGATTCTTTTGAAAGCTTTCCGAGATAGATTTAATGCTGTGTATTTGAGGTCTGACAGACATTTGGACATAATTGATGACTCTAAATAACATGACTACCCTAAAAAAAGGCAGGGGGTGTTGCCACCCAGGTGTCAGTTAAATTAGGGGTGCTAGCAACCACCGGCGTTGTTGCAGAATTAGTTATTTAGAATTATTTTTAACCTTCGGAAGTTGGTATAGCCTCGTCCATTCAGTGTCATACCTGTGTGTGTCGATTTAAATAATTTATGGTTTTGTGTTGTTTAGTAGTCATTTTAAACACTTCAACTTAGTGAGGGTGGTCATGGCCTGTTTACACCTCGACATAGTGGGCGTGTTCATGGCCGGTTTACACTTGGACATAGTGGGCGTGTTCATGGCCTGTTTACACTTGGACATAGTGGGCGTGTTCATGGCCTTTTTACACCTCGACATAGTGGGTGTGTTCATGGTCTGTTTACACTTGGACATAGTGGGCGTGTTCATGGCCTGTTTACACTTGGACATAGTGGGCGTGTTCATGGCCTGTTTACACTTGGACATAGTGGGCGTGTTCATGGCC
>MUZC01000531.1:3543-14477 GCA_002072015.1 Radix auricularia | reverse complement strand
GTGTCTTCGTTTTACCGTGTCTCTAGTTTACTGTGTCTTCGTTTTACCGTGTCTCTAGTTTACCGTGTCTTCGTTTTACCGTGTCTCTAGTTTACCGTGTCTTCGTTTTACCGTGTCTTCAGTTTACCGTGTCTTCGTTTTACCGTGTCTCTAGTTTACCGTGTCTTCAGTTTACCGTGTCTTCAGTTTACCGTGTCTTCAGTTTACCGTGTCTCTAGTTTACTGTGACTTTAATTGTCAGTGTCTCTAGTTTACTGTGTTTTTAAATAGTTTACCGTGTCTCTAATTCACCGTGTCTCTAGTTTACCGTGTCTCTAATTCACCGTGTCTCTAATTCACCGTGTCTCTAATTCACCGTGTCTCTAATTCACCGTGTCTCTAATTCACCGTGTCTCTAATTCACCGTGTCTCTAGTTTACGGTACCTTTACTCTGAGGCTGTTCAAGTACGGTAGGTCTAATGTCTGAAAAACCACGTGTCAAGGTAAAGACGAGGACACACCCACGGCCGGATTTAGACTTGATGGGGCACCAAGCTACTTGAAATTTGGGGGGGGGGGGGGGAGGCTTTTGTAGCCCAGATTTTCTATGTCAGTGCCAAATATGAAAAAAAAATTCCGGGGGCCCCAAAAAGGCGTGGGCCCTAAGCTACATGTAGCTTTTTTTTAGCAAATAGGTCACTCTAGCACTGTTCACATTGCCTCTCATTGTGTGTCAAAGACAAGGACACAATGTGTCTCGCGTGTAGCGTCAAAGACCAGTCCACTGTCAAAGTGTTTCGATCGGTGTGTCCCTGGATGCACCATGTGTTTACTAAACACACCCTGCCATCTAAACTCACACCATCCAAGTTGTATGATTCTTTTCAAAGATTGGGAAAGGGGGCGGGCTTGGGGTCCTTGTTAGAATGATTTTATTTGGTACATTCCGATTGAATTAAATTAAACATTTCTTCTTGGTATTTTCTGGAATATCCTAACTAAGCTCGTTTTCGATATAGCGCCTGTTGTTTACCATTGTTAATCTTACATTCTTTGAATTGTGACATGCAGCATCTAATACGCTATCAGTTTGAGATCCACTCTTCTGATCTACATTTATCTTATTTTTTTATTGATTCGTCGGTTGAAGTTGGTGAGCAAGCAATCGATGACGGTAGCACAGCCAGGGGCGTCAACTGGGATGCTTTCTAGAGAGGGTGATAGGGTGAACATTCCCCGGACTCAGTGACATCCGGGGGATGGATGTTGGAACGTACGTTATTGGCTACTATTAAGAGCAACTAACATTGTGTGTGTAATTAGATGGGCTTCATCTATAGTTAAACAATGCCCTCGGCTAACGTATACTGTTCTTAGATGTACCATGTATGTCAACACCAGACCAGACCATCCTAGCTAACTGTGATGTGTATATCAACACCAGACCATCCTAGCTATCTGTGATGTGTATATCAACACCAGACCATCCTAGCTAACTGTGATGTGTATATCAACACCAGACCATCCTATAGCTAACTGTGATGTGTATATCAACACGAGACCATCCTAGCTAACTGTGATGTGTATATCAACACCAGACCATCCTAGCTAACTGTGATGTGTATATCAACACCAGACCATCCTATAGCTAACTGTGATGTGTATATCAACACCAGACCCCCCTAGCTAACTGTGATGTGTATATCAACACCAGACCATCCTATAGCTAACTGTGATGTGTATATCAACACCAGACCATCCTAGCTAACTGTGATGTGTATATCAACACCAGACCATCCTAGCTAACTGTGATGTGTAGATCAACACCAGACCATCCTAGCTAACTGTGATGTGTATATCAACACTAGACAATCCTAGATTACTGTGATGCGAGTCCACAAAAGGCTCATCAAGAGTAGGGGAGGGAAATGTTTTTTTTTAATATCCACTATGTAAATCTACACGCTGTTGTTAGCTTTCATTGTTCACAAATGTGGAGATAGATTATAATTGAATGGAGGTTGGGGGACAGGAGGCAACAGACTTCAACGTGTCAACTGTTGTCTTATCAACGTACAGATCTGGAGGCTTGATCAAGTCTTGAGTCTCGTAATGGCAGGAATGAGCATCTCCTGTTTGGTGTTCTTTTATTTATAATCCGTGTGTAGGCGGGAGACGGATGAAGTTTTGTCCTAGGCCAGGAGTAGTGAACAAGGCCATCGTCTTGACGAGCATTGTTAGCCTCGGACAGTAGCCACCCTTCTTGTTGAAGTTTTTCTTGCATCTATGTTTACACTTTTTAGGACAAAGCAAACTTACCAGCCCATGGAATGCGCTCAAACTCACAGACAGCAGGAGCATACTCTTGACATCGGCTGGTCAAATGTTTTATAGGCTCTTTATTCTATCCTAGATTTGCCCATGCTGGTATTTCTCCTCAGAAACCCAAGGGTCCTGTCTCTCCCGCTGCTGAATCATTTTGAAACATCCTAGCGAACTTCTTTTTGAACAATATTATTGGAGATTTGATTAACATACATTGTTATCCCGTTTATAGAGACATGATTACATGTGGCCAGCAACAATTCACTTTTCAGTTCATTGCGCACACCAGGACTTAGACTGACATATTTAAAAGGAGCCAGCACCAACCATACTCTTATTAAGATATCTGTCATGACGGGGTAGGCACTATTGTTTCTGCTTGTGACTTCTCTTCTGATGTTAACTGGCCTACCCTCATGAGGACCACCCCAAAGTTTGAAGATTTTGATGTTTGATGAAGGCCCAGAGTAATATGTTCTTCTGCGCATTGATCAGATCGTCTGCTTCTGAAAGGATGCCACTCAGGTAGTTCCATTAAGATACGGGAAAGCGTTATGGTTCAGTGGTTCGTCCTTACCTTGGCTTTAAGCCCTGTCTGAACCATTCTTGTGTTAATAGGCCTAAGATCCCAGCAGTGACCCATTGCTGGTTTCTTTTGTTTTTGTTGTCTCGTGGGGTTTATAGACTAGATTTTATTTTATTTTTTTACTGCTTCTATTGTTTGTCATGAAATTCATCCACAGTTCTCCTGTTTTGTACTCCGTGTCTCCTGCATGTTGTTGCTCAGCTCTGTCACTGAATTTTTCGCGCTGTCCTGTCTTCCTTGACATAAATGGGGATCTCTCGCACAGCCTGCGTTTTATTTATTGCACTGACCTGGAATTCAAACTATGGCATGCAATGGTCAGACACACAGGGGACAACGACCACCACTCTAGAAATGACATGTGACCAGTCGGTGAGAAGTAGGTCGATAGCGGTTTTATTTATTTTTTATTTCAGGAACAAAAGTGTTTCTTTTCTTTAAACAAACAAAAAAGAACGTTTTGGTTAAGGCCAGCAATTTAAGTCTGTTTTTTTTTTGTACCTATTCCTACAGATTCCAAAAACATGGCCGACGCCAAACTGAAGCTTTTCTATTTTGACGGCCGTGGTCGTGCAGAAGTGGCCAGGATTCTCTTGGCAGCTGCTGGCAAGGAATACGAAGACCTGCGCTTCTCCGAAGAGGACTGGCCCAAGTACAAACCCCAGACCCCGTATGGTCAAGTCCCGGCCCTGCAGGTTGATGATGTGGTTTACGCCCAGAGTCTTGCCATCTTCTCTTTCTTGGCCCGAGAGTTTGGCTTCTACGGCAGCTCGAGTTTGGAAATCTTTAAAATTGACGAGATTGTCAACCTCATCAACGACTTCGTCAACCCTGCTGTGGACGCCTTGTTCCACACAGACGACCCGGCAGCCAAAGAGGCAGGGCTGAAGAAGGTCAAGGACGAACTGGCACCCCGTACCCTCGGCTTCCTGGAGGCTATTCTGGAGAAGAATGGCACCGGCTACCTGGTTGGGGATAAGCTCAGTTTGGCTGACATTGTGTTGCTGGACATCACCACAGGAGGTATGCTGGCCAGCCTAGTGGACATCAATGACAACTACCCTCTCATCAAGAAGAACATTGAACTGGTCAAGTCCAATGAAAATATTGCTCAATACCTGGCCACCAGGAAAGATACACCCTGGTGAATGTAAAAGACATTTGGTGTCGGTTGATTTCATCTCTCAATTTTCAATTATGGATGTTAATAAAAAAAAAATTCAATCAATTTTTTCTCCTTTTTGTATTTGATTAGATAATAAATCCAATATTTGTATTGCAAACTTACATTTATTACATGTCTGTCGACTATCAGTTTTATTAAAGCAAATCAAATAGGATAGAGTTGGATATATCAAGTTGTTTCTGTAGCCTGTATGTTTCTGTTGTCTATTCAAACAATTTCATGATATCATTACATAAATTAAGTTTATCCCTGAATGTTCCTATGCTAAAGTGCTAAGGAGAGCCATGGGGCCCATTCCACATGTTTGTTGCTTTCCTAAAGAGAGCCCCAGTTCCCACCCTGGTATGTTTGTACAACACTAGAAACCTTTTTAATTCCTGTCCCTGTCCAAACATCGAGTCGTTTCACTTCATGTCTCGGTCGTTCTTTTAATGTGCACGGCGGTTTAAATATTTTAATTTTTAGCCTAACTCTTTCCCTCTTTCCATTGTGCACAGTTGGTCAATGAGCCTTTAACCTTTATTTTCTGGGAGGCTTCATTTAGAGTGGCCCACCACGACATTTGCTAGCGGCACACCAAGACATTTGCTAGCAGTACACCAAGACATTTGCGAGCAGTACACCAAGACATTTGCTAGCAGTACACCAAGACATCTGCTAGCAGTACACCAAGACATTTGCTAGCAGCACACCAAGACATCTGCTAGCGGCACAACAAGACATCTGCTAGCGGCACAACAAGACATCTGCTAGCGGCACACCCAGACATCTGCTAGCGGAACACCAAGACACGGTCCAGCGGAACACCAAGACATGGTCCAGCGGAACACCAAGACATCGTCTAGTGACACACCGAGAAATCGGTTAGCGTCACACAGAGGCAACGTAGATAGAAAATAGGAAATATATCTTTTTGTGCCTCTAATGAATATTTTTTTTCAGGTATTATTTTTTTTTTTACTTTGAGCAACTGTATCAGAACAAATATCAGTGAGCCGCTATTATTTACACAATAAAAATACAATTGACCCCTTCTTGGTACACAATAAAAAAATAACAACTGACCCCTGGTTAATACACACTAACACCACACACTGTTAGATCTATTATTTGGTCGTAGAATCACCTCTTTAGACCTTGATGTCAGCTGTCAAATTTCAATTCTTTAAACGGTGATTTACAATACAAGAATCACCTAAAAACCGGATCCTCGTCATCCGCTCGTCTGCTATAAAACGCCGCGAGTTGTCCTCCCACCCAACAAGCTACTTCCCAGTCAGCCAAGAGTTTTAACCAGGAGGCAAATTTGTAAGTAAAATGTATGAAGCTAATATCTTGTTTATTTTAACCCTATCTTCTTAATATTTGCTGTTAACTCTGGTAAATATCAACATTTGTATAGAGATTCTACTCTCAGAGCGCCAAGTTAAAAAAACAAGTGAGTCCTGTTGTGAACAGGCGATGTTGAGTTTATCCACTACTTTCAGTTTCAGTGTTTTTAGTTTACAGAACAGCCCGCCCCTTCTCTCGGGGGAAGGTAGGGTAGCTTCACGACCTGGTCTGAGGTACACGTCGGTTGTCCTAGATTGGGTCCACAATGTTGACTGGGTCTCGTCATGTTATTTTTCGGTTATATAATTTGATGCCTATATAAAAATTGAATTTGTTGAGCTTATTGTGGACAGTACTGTAAAAATGTTTCGCTATTAACATGTCTATTGTCGAATAAAGTTAATCTGTGGGTGAGGGACATATCTGCGGCTCATTGCAGTAAGGTGCGTGTACCTGCTGTACACATCATATTTAAAAAGAAAAAAAATTAGTACATCTGTAGTGTTGACAAAATAAAAATCGTACAGCAATGATTCATTATTTCTGGTCATGAATAATGCTCCCCTCCCCCCCACCGCACGGTCACTCCAGCCGTCGCGGCTAACTCAGATTGACCCAGTTAAAAGTGGCGTGACCCAGTAGCATGTCAGGGACAATCTCGTGATGTCTGTGCAGCATGGGACTGGCAGGTTAGGGGAGGTCTGCATTAACCGAGCAGACGTGACATTTTAGATTATTCTATAGACTGACCATGCACATATTTCATCTGGCCAGAATCAAAGCCATTTTGACTGAACACCCTTGAAGTGGACACACTGGGCTACTAAACACACAGACATAACATTGCCTCTAACTAACGATGTTTCACGCCGTAACTCTTAAGGTTGGATCAATGAAAAGAGGCACCCTGGGGTTTCAAAAAATTGTACATTAAAATCAGGAACAAATTTATTGGGTCCTAGAAATTTGAAGAACTCTCCACTCTTTGTAACTATGAACGACATTTCCACCCCATGAAATACACGCTTCTCATGAAAATTGTGTTATGAATGTCTTACTTTGTGTAATGAATATCTATGGTGTAAAAAGTGTCTTATTTTGTGTAATGAATGTCCGTCTTATTACATTTCTCAGACTTCTCAAGATGGCCAACTCCAAACTGAAGCTCTACTACTTTGATGGCCGTGGCCGGGCCGAAGTGGCCAGACTTATTCTCGCTGCCGCTGGTAAAGAATTCGAAGATGTCCGAATCGCCAGCGCGGACTGGCCAAAGTACAAGCCACTGACCCCTTATGGTCAAGCACCGGCCTTGGACGTAGATGGGGTCGTCTATGCACAGAGCAACGCCATTTATAACTTTCTGGCACGAGAGTTTGGCTTCTACGGCAGCTCCAGTTTGGAGATCTTCAAAATCGACGAGATTGTCCAGCTGTTCAACGATTTCTTCAACCCCGCAGTGGACGCCAAGTTTCACACAGACGACCCTGTTGCCAAAGAAGCTGCTTTGAAAAAGGTCAAAGAGGAGCTGGTCCCCAAGACTTTGGGCTTCTTGGAAGACATCTTAAAGAAGAACGGGACCGGCTACTTTGTGGGCAACAAGCCAAGTCTCGTTGAGTTCTTGGTCCTTGACTCAACTACAGGCGGCACTTTTGCCTCATTCCTGGACATTTCAAACTACCCGCTCATTAAGAAAAACGTTGAACTCATGAGATCAAATGAAAACATTGCAAAATACCTGGCCACAAGAAAGGAAGCACCTTGGTAGTTTTATATTCTAATAATCTCCATTGGGCAATTCTTAGATTGAATGACGTCATTTTATAATTGTTTTTTTAGTTTATTAAAATTGCTATACTGTGATTTCGACCTTTTGTTTTTCTTTTTCAAAGTGGTATTTTTTTATGTCAGTAATTGTTTGTGGTTTGGTTTTTAATTTCATCATGTAAATATTTAAAATAATTATTTATAATTTTCTTTTGTATTTGGGTTTTAAATAATAAGACATAAGTTCCTATAAAAGAAATCAAAGTTATCGCAGCAGTTTAGCATTACTGTGATCTACCTTTCTTCTAAGGACATAATTCTCTTTTTTATATGACATCATTGTTACACATACTCAACCAACTCATTGCCATGTCAGCATAGATTGAGAACCCCTGAATTGTTATCTTGACCTTCAGTTTTCCCATACAACTTATCTTTGACTCAGTGGGATAACACACCCCAAAATTAAAAATACGTGTTGGCAACATCCTGGTCCTATTAACTCCAGGTCATGACAACATGACTCAGCATATTCTACTACGGCTTGGTTCAATTTGAAACACGGTCCAACCCCCCCCCCTTCAGCCTGCCCCTGTTTGGGGCTTATCTTTGTTAAACGCCCCAACCCCCTCACCCAAACAAACCGTTTGAGTTGTTGTTGCCCATATTTTATATACCATTCACCATTCTTACAACCATTCATCACATTGTTGGTTCGCTCTGACCATGCATCATATGAGCAATATGGGACATGTACAAACCCCTCACTTACATTCAATACTATTGCCCATGCCTACGTTCCCACAACCCCCCCCCCCCCACACACACACACATACCAATTTGCACTCAGTCAATGAATTCAGTTTTAGTAGTCCTAACTGTTACTTTCATTTCTTCCCTCAAACTAACGTACGTGGCAACCTTACGAATCAAGGCCGTGGTATTCAGTCTGACAGGTTTTAATATACACACCCCTTCCCCAGCTGTTGTTAGCGGGTCACGTGAAAGTGGGTGTGTCCCGTCTGTGCGCATGACTGAGGTAAAAGTGAACTATATCTTTCACGTGCTCATCTGTTCAGGGAAAGTACGAAAAG
This sequence comes from Radix auricularia, assembly GCA_002072015.1. Classification (NCBI taxonomy): domain Eukaryota; kingdom Metazoa; phylum Mollusca; class Gastropoda; family Lymnaeidae; genus Radix; species Radix auricularia. Next base: position 6,210 of record MUZC01000531.1, on the reverse strand, counting down.
AAGTTATCAAGGTGATAAAAAAATGTGGGTGAAATTTTGCTTTGTCATCTTGGAATGCTACAAATAGTTACGTGCTGGAATAGATGTCTGAACAAAGACAGCAAGTTTCTTAACTACAGGACATGAGGGGTTGTTGGACTAGGATATAACTACAGGACATAATTTGTGGCTGAACTATGATAAAACTACTCCTCTACATAGAAGGAGCGTCTGAAACAGAACAAATAAGGACACAACCATATATGATGGATAGCTTAACTTTTAGAACAATCTTTCCCATATTAGGTCTCTACTTCATACTCGGTAAAAACCAAACAAGCTCAGTAATAAATACAAAATACTTGGAAATTATTCGGACATAGTTCATAAAGAAACCATTTTTAATTTATGCACAGTAGATTATCAGTGCATATGCACTTATTAAAAATCACCAACAGTCATTCACAAAGTTCCCTCTAAAGGTTCTTTAGTCCATGTACAAAGTACAAACCTGTGTGCAAAGTTCCATCTAAAGGTTCTTTAGTCCATGTACAAAGTACAAACCTGTGGGCAAAGTTCCCTCTAAAGGTTATTTAGTCCATGTACAAAGTACAAACCTGTGGGCAAAGTTCCCTCTAAAGGTTATTTAGTCCATGTACAAAGTACAAACCTGTGGGCAAAGTTGCACGGTATCTATTTTTTGTGCAACATTTTACACCACACGAACCTAATCAAAATTTGCTGCGAGGAAATTCTGAATTACAGCGCGGGCTCGGCCATGTATCTACACAGGCGCGCAGCTTAATATGGGAAAATTGGTCTCACTCCCCAACGTGAAGACGATTTTATTGACAATTACTTCTATAATTTAAACCAGGGATCGGTAAACATTTGTACCGATTACTCCAGTATATAAAAAGTTTTCTTTGATGTTAAGGGCCGTCCATAAAATACGTCACGCTATTTTTGGCAATTTTTAACTTCCCCCTCCCCTGTCACAAATTATGGACCCGCCCCCCACCCACCTAAGGTACGTCACACTTTCGAACAAAATTTATGTTTTTAAATTAACAAAGTAATTAAAATTTAATATAAAACACCGTGACGTCACACATGGCCGGACACCCCCCCTGTCACAAATTGTCACACTTTCTAACACCCCCTCCCTCTGCAGCGTGACGTACTTTATGGACGGACCTTACTCGCGAAGGCTTAAAGTCCTGCCCGCACGACTCGGGGGTTTGGAGGATCAGTCTAAGCGGCCCCCCCCCTCCCCCATTGGTCTGGGGCTAAGCCAAAAGCCGAAAATGAAACTGATAGATTTTATAAGCCTGCATAAAAGTGAATCTGAAATTGATTATGTGTAGATATTTTAACGGCACTGGTCATTCTCTTGTTAGAATGATACATTGGACACAACGTGATAAGGTCGGATTATGATTTACACGAAGTTACTTAAAAAGCTAACTGAAGTTATAAATTTAATGTAAATCACTTATTATGTATTATAAAACACAGAGGCTTCTTCAACATTTCTTTACTGTTCATCACTGTGAGAAAATTTTTTTGCTTCATTTTTGACACAATTAAATGGAAATTGGGGCCTTTGATATTAGGGCACATTTGATGCTGTTTTCAGGGTCCAATCAATTTCGCAATTTTTATTTTTATTTTTTTGTTCAAAGTTTTTTCACTTAAGTAAAAAAAAAAATCCTTTGTTGACAAAGGTGCGCTGTTGCAAAAGAAAACAACGTTTTTACGGTCTCCTCACCTCACTTTAAAAGAGGAAATTACGATGGTATGGACACGTGGTCTGCAGGTCACTCAAAGACCATAATGCAAGGCACACTCCGGGGAGGAAGAAAAAGATGCAGACAAAGGAAGAGATGGGAGGACAATATCAAAGACTGGACCGGTCTGTCATTTAGCGACTCCCAAAAGGCAGCACAGGACCGGGACACATGGCATGAGATAGTGTGCAGTTCACAATCCAAACGACGGGTTAAGGGACAGTTCAAGTTCAAGTTCTCGTGCAATTTAGAAAGACTATGCAGCAAATATGACATAAAAAAAATGTGTCACAACTGCTTTATTTGCTGATTCCATATGTGCCTCATTAATGGATTTAAGTTCAAGAAGTGCCTCTTCCAGCCTTTGAGGCTCCTCTGGCACATCCGCAATGCCACTTCGAAAGGGATCTACAATTTAACTGGCATTCTTCGGATCAATAACTTGAGAGTAAACAGTGAGACGCTCTTTGGGATTGGTAAGATGTCTGATAACTATAACCTTGATGTGGTCAAAAGTTATATTTCCACAAGCTTCCAGGTACAAGGCCAACTTTCAAAAGGACGCTAAATTGTTCACTCTGCTTTTTGTTTCCAATACGGAAGCTCTAATACAAATACTGCAATCTTTTCTCTGGCTAAGATTGTTCTGATATTTTTTTCCTGCGATTCTTTGTTCGGCGCTTTCACATGCTCAAAAATATCGGCATTGTACACGAGATGTGCAATGCAAAAATAGATAATATACTTCTCTGCTAGAGCTTGCTTTTGACTAGGGGGCCATCCATATATTACGTACGCAAAAAAGTCGTATTTTTCGACCCCCTCCCCCCTGTTGGACTCCGTACATTTTCTGGACCCCCTATGCGTACGTACAAATTCGCTACCCCCCCCCCCCCCC
>MUZC01000530.1:380011-386139 GCA_002072015.1 Radix auricularia | reverse complement strand
GACATGCGATGACAGGGGGCAAGAGAGGCGAAATGCGATACAGGGGGCAAGAGAGATGACATGCTATGACAGGGGCAAGAGAGATGACATGCGATGACAGGGGGCAAGAGAGATGGCATGCGATGACAGGGGGCAAGAGAGATAACATGCGATGACAGGGGGCAAGAGAAATGACATGCGATGACAGGGGGCAAGAGAGATGACACTTCCAGCAACAAGCTAAGACACTTCCAGCAGCAAGCCAAGACACTTTCAGCGGCAAGCTTTGACTTTAAGGAATCCGAAGACTTTCTATATTTAACCCTATAAGCAAGGAGTAAGGGGTGGGTTGGGAGGGGACAACTCAAGTCGAATTACCCAAACCCCCGACAGAAAGGGAAAGCAACCGGGGCTAGCGGGGGGACAACTCTTGCCAAGGACAATCAACGCCCGCGGTGAAACAAATCCTGAAGAAAAAAAACCCTCCGCCGTCAGCCAATGACAATAAAACACGTCGGAGTAAGCGCTTCCGTCCCAGTGACGTCATGGAGAAAACGGCGCAGAATGGGTCTTACATTACGACCACAAACGCTCTACCGCCAGCGTGCGCAAGTTTAAGGCCCGTAAATCCAGAAACACCGTCAGACTTGGGCCCCACGTCTGGCGACCTCTTCATGGCTCTCTCTTACTGATTAAATGGGTCACTTCTGATGACCATTCAGACACTTGTTGTTTTGACTTATGCTCCAAGATTGATTGAATGTAAGCGAGATAATTTTTAATAAACAACAAACAAACACACACCAAACATGTTACCGTTACATCAGTCAGCTCATGCGATGTTTTTAGTGTTAAATTATAAGCATAATTTTTTTATTTCACCAGACAATCTTATAACTTTAAAATATCCACTAACGTCGCTACGCTTAACCTCGAACACAACGTTTCGAATCTTCATATTTCTCTCATAGAATTTAAGTGTTCTTCATTTCTCAACATACATTAAAGAATTCAAAGATGTTTTGAAATCAAGTATGAAACAAAGGGTACTGCAAAGTGGCAGTTCTAATTTCACGAGTGTTGGCCAGTTCTCTAAAGATGTTTGCTGATCAGATGACCACGGCTCATTCTTAAATTCCGTTGCCAGAGGAGACGCTAGTGCAGGGGCGGATTGAAGAAGGGGGCTGATTGGGCTAAGGCCAGCCCCCCCCCCCCCAAATAATTTGAGGCTAAATAAAGGACCCCAAAATTTATTATATTGTATAAAGAGTGTCTTGACTGGGCCCTAGGTAGAATTGCAGCCAGGGGCCCCGTGCAGTCTTAATCCACACCTGCTCTAGCACTGACCACGGTGGCTATTACTTTATTGTATAAAACGGTTTCTGTCATTAAAGGCCGACACTAGATCCACTTATCTATCTCCGGTATGTAGAGTTGGGGATGGGGTGGTGGTGCAGTACAAACAAACAGCGGAGACCAGACCATCGACACAACAACGTCAGCCATTCAAGGCAGCGGTTGTGGGGGGGGGGGGCGTAATGACGTAGGTGATCTACTTTTAAACGCGGCCTCAAGACCCGAGCGCTATATTTTGAGAGACGTTTGTTCGGTGCGGTGTGAGGACCATCAGTTTATTCGGAAACCGAGTTTTTAGAACGCGCCCTAGTCAAGAAAACCGTTAAATACCTACCGACACCCCGACTCCACACTCGGAACGAGCCACAATTTGTCAGTCGTAACAAGCTCACGCCCACAGAAGAGTACTTGGGCTTGACGTCACCTGGAGGGCACTGCTACCTTTGAGCTGCGCGGCTGCGCAGGTATGTGACCGATACCGCGCAGCAGTTTTGAATTACCGCGAAGCAAGCTTCATAACATATTGTAGAGCACAAAATGGAGGTTGTGCAGCTTTGAACTCGATTTTTTTTTTACTGTGCACACACGGACCAACGAATAATAGAGGGAACATTGCCTTCCATTTTCCTCAAGAAAAACCACAACAAACGTTAATACTTGTGCAGCGGTTGGTCAAAAATCCATCTTCAAAATTATAACAGGGAAATTATCTTCAATTTTCTTACACCGCGGCACTCTCACATATAACATCAACTTGGAGTACACAAACTCCTTTGATATATTGCCTAATACTTACTAATGTCGTGCAGTAATGTCACGTTTACTACTGACTATTCTCCAGTGATATACTATTACTGGCTCGTTTCCAGTGATATATTGTTACTACTGGCTAATCTCCAGTGATATATTGTTACTACTGGCTAATCTCCAGTGATATATTGTTACTACTGGCTAATCTCCAGTGATATATTGTTACTACTGGCTTATCTCCAGTGATATATTGTTACTACTGGCTTATCTCCAGTGATATATTGTTACTACTGGCTAATCTCCAGTGATATATTATTAACTAATAATTTACATCCCTGTCTTAACGTGAGGAAATATTTCACTAAAAAAGGGCTAGAAAAGTTAAAGCAAGGAAACATGGAAATGACGCGAAAGCTCTCCCGCGAAGCAAACATTGCGCTATTGGCAGGTCCTTTCTTTAATTAGATCTAGATATCGCTTCATCTCGGCAATACAGAGACAGCGCTTATAAAGATTTCAATTTCTTATAGAAAGCTTGTCTAATGCTCCCATATAAAAACAAAACTATCAGAACTTGATTCACTCCTGTAATAACATTCTTTCCGAAGCAGCCAAGGGTAACATGCTCATGGAGTTATCCCGAATTTCCCAGACGGCGTAAGAACATACGTCACGATTGCGCACCGGCGAGGATCCCGTGCACGAGGATCCCGTGCACGTCTGCCAGATTGTGCCCCTTCGAACTCGGCAGAGGTTAGGTGACGTCATTCCGACTGCTCAACAAAACACACACACACACGAGTCACACGTGTTTCATCAATGTGTGATCTATCACGAGGCGGGAACGAGAGGGTTACGATGTAAGGTCACGTGACCCGCGCATTGAACAGGGGTGTTTGAAGACGAACCAAAGGCTTTTGGAAATAAAATTAGGATAGAATATCTAAAAATAACAAACTTAAACGAAATAAAACAAGATGAGCAAACTGGAGGGAAAAATATTAAATTGATGCCAAGAGCAATAAACCTGAGAGATTTTAAACCTCCTAGAAATAAGGGAAGATGCTTTTTTTTTTTTTTAAATTTGGACTGAGAGATCCGTGGGTTCATTCTCTAGCTGCTGCTAGTCTTTAATGATTGGGGAGCGTGAGTAGTGCTGGGGGACGGGGGTTGTTTGTTGTTTTTCGTTTGTTTGTTGGTTAATCCCTCAATCATTCAATCTTATATTGTTTTAATAATTTAGAAAAAAGAAGTTTATGAAAGTAGTTTAATCAAATTGCCATTGGTACGTCTGGAAAAAAAAGTATTCTAACACAAAGAAATTGGGGGAAGGGGGGGGACGCAAAAATAAATGAAAAAAATCAACGGAAGAAGAAGAAGAAGAAGAATTAAAAAAACGTCACTGTTTGAACAACTTAATTTGATCCAATTTGATCGGAAAAAAAAAAACAATTTCGAGGTGTTTGTTTTCTTCGTTGGTGTTTGAAACATTGGAAAATAGTTCACCACGAAGGTGACTGAGCTCGCAGAGCGCTGAACTCATGGGGATGCAACTCTTGAATGGATCAGAAGTTTTGTCCCCTTTATGAGCAAAACATTCGAAAATATTTTAAGAGACTTAGAGACTCGTGAAACCTCAACATTTAAGTTCAAATATCTGTGCTAAATAAAGTTGCTACTGCATATTCCTACAGTTCACGGTCTCACCAAAATAGCTCACTGCCTCACCAAGACAGCTTTTGCCACATCTTCCAACAACTCACTATCTCACCATGACAGCTATTGCCACATATGCCAAAAACTCACTGTCTCACCATGACAGCTATTGCCATATCTTCCAATAACTTACTGCCTCACCAAGACAGATATTGCCACATCTTCCAACAACTCACTGTCTCACCATGACAGCTATTGCTACAACTTCCAACAACTCACTGTCTCACAATGACAGATATTGCCACATCTTCCAACAACTCACTGTCTCACCATGACAGCTATTGCTACAACTTCCAACAACTCACTGTCTCACAATGACAGCTACTGTTACAACTTCCAATAAATTTCCCTAAAGAAAGAAAATAAAAATAAAATGATCCCAACTTTCGTTCTTATTTCCGCTCTGAATTTTGTCATTAGCCGCGCACACCAAACGTATTTCCGGTTTATCTAAATGCAAATGTTTACTAGAATCCGTCGCTGCGATCGAATTCAAACCTATCCCGCCCCCCTTTTTTTAAAACCGGCGCCCACTCCTTGGCCACATTACACAGGATGAGTAACCACGCCCCTGGGTGAGTCTCCCCCCCCCCACTACCGTTTGTTATCTACATGTTTACTTCTTCTCAACACAAACAAACCAACTAGCTCTCGTCTGCTCCTCGGGTTTTGACGTGACTTCACACATTACTAAACTCACGGGGAATTTTTTTGCCCGGTAAATTTCCCCGTTCTTTCACGTCCATTCATACAGCATGTATGCGACATGTTACGTTCTCTTATATAACATTCATATGGTCCGCATGGGACTCATCATTTTAGCGGCCTACAATATGATTATGGCATATACAATAAACGAGTTAAATTTAGTTTGAGCCTGGATTTGATATACGTTACAACTCTGCCACAACAAATGTGACACATGACCTCACTATCACAACAAATGTGACACATGACCTCACTATGACAACAAATGTGACACATGACATCACTATCACAGCTAATGTGACACATGACCTCACTATGACAACAAATGTGACATATGACCTCACTATGACAACAAATGTGACATATGACCTCACTATGACAACAAATGTGACACACGACCACCCCACAACTAGCCCCTACAAACCAAAGAATTGCCCCGATCAAACGCTAATTGTTAATCATACAAGATTGTCAATTACCCACCGTCCCAGCCATGTCCGCCATTATCCTATTAGCAATAATGTCCATTCTCCATGACGACAAAATCTCCCCCCCCCCACACACACACACACACTTGTTTTGTTATTGTGAAGACTTTGGAGCCGTCCTTCCATAAACCGCTGGGTCTCTGCCAGCGAGAGACCCATTACCACAAATCACTTCACGAGCTTACAGAGCGAGGGGCCCGATGTCCAGGGGCATGTATCAAGTCATTTTACGTTTCCTGTTTCAATGTTAAGCACCAAACCCAGCCTTCCCCAACCCCGAAACGCGCAAGTTCTATAACTCAAACTGTGAGGCTGTCTGTCCACCCGTGAGATAAGAGTAGTTTCGTCTTGTTCGCACTTTGTTTGATTTCGAACATTCATTTAGTCATTAGTCCTTGCTATATAAACTTTTGCTGCAAGTCGATTGTCAATATGTGTGCTTTTGTGTGTGTGTGGGGGGGGGGTGTGAGTGCATGTGCGGGTATAAGTGTGTGTGGGGGGTTTAAGTGTGTGTTTGGGGAGTAAAATTGTGTGAGGGTGTAAGTGTGTGTGGAGGTGTAAGTGTGTGTGGAGGTGTAAGTGGGTGTATTTGGGTGTAAATGTGTGTGGGTGTGTACGTTTGTGGGTGTGTGGGTGTAAATGTGTGTGGGTGTGTAAGTTTTTGTGTGTGGATGTAAATGTGTTGTGTGTAAGTTTGTGTGTGTGGGTGTAAATGTGTGTGTGTGTGTAATTTTGTGTGTGGGTGTAAATGTGTGTGTGTGTGTGTGTGTGTGTGTGAATGTGTTGGCGTACGTATGTGTAATTATAAAGCAGGTCATGCTCAAAATGACGACCATAGTCGCCGGTTCAATAAGTGAGACCCAAATAACTTTTTATTTATTTATTTTTATAGTTTGTTTCGTTGTTTGGCCAAGGAAGTTGTTTTCTTTTTGAGAATAATTATCATGTAATTAATTTTTTTAAAAAATGTTTTAAACTAGGGCAAGCAATATAAAAAATTTGTCTTTTTTTCTTATTTTTCTCTTTGTGTGTCGTGGAGGGGGCGTGGACAAGACGCAAAGTATCTAGAGTTGTCTTTACTTCCTTGAATTCTCAATATTAACTTCTTACGGTAGAGAGCAACTTTCTCTC
>MUZC01000530.1:318489-341536 GCA_002072015.1 Radix auricularia | reverse complement strand
ACCTGGAGTCACACCAGGACCTCAGCTATCTTAGAGTCACCTGGAGTCACACATGACCTCAGCTATCTTAGAGTCACCTGGAGCCACACCAGGACCTCAGCTATCTTAGAGTCACCTGGAGTCACACCAGGACCTCAGCTATCTTAGAGTCACCTGGAGTCACACCAGGACCTCAGCTATCAGTTGTTGTTTTTTTTCCAAGACGAAAGACGCGGGGTCACAGCCCCAACCCGGATCAAAGGCGTCTGGAGCAGCCAATGTTCCGTTGTGTTGAGATCAGTCAGTCATCTGTCATGAGACGTGACTGATGGGCCGACTCGCTCCCACCCCTTCACTGAAGCCAAACACACACACAGACACACCAAACACACTCACTCATATATACACACGCACACACATACACGCACTAAGAGACCCAATCACATATACAGTGTCTCATGATTTATAGCCTTTATTGTGGTGTTGATAAGAGTCGGACCTTGAGCTCATGCAATGACGTCATTTGGAGGATGGGCATTATTATTTATGGATATAGACTTATAACACGGTTAGAAAAAAAGGGGGTTTGGGGGGGGGGGGTTATTCTGACTTAACGACCCATGTTTTTGATTCTGTGAAATCGTTTCTATACAATATTAATTTCAACGATTTTTATATTTTAAAAAATAAATAAATAAATACACTTTGTAAGCGGCAGATATAAAACACCCGGAATCACCTCCTTACCACCCCATCCCACTCAGCCACTGACACAACCGCACACATCAAGTCAAACATACACACACTAACCCTAGAAGCACCTTTACAATTCTATAGTTATACCCCTGGTCTTATCAGCCCCCTTAGAACAAATTCTAACACTACTTATCTTCTACTCAGACTAAAGATTTTCACTACAGTATCCGCCTTGTAATGGTAGCGGACTCCCAATAGATTATCGGCCTTGTATTAGTACGGCACTTCCAATAGATTATCGGCCTTGCATTGGTAGGGGACTTCGAATAGATTATCGGCCTTGCTTTGCCATAGAAGACATATTGAGCCCCATTGTTTACTAATCCTACTATAATATACAGCACGGTGTTAGCGGATGGCACTTTCTGATGGAACAGAACATAGAACATTGTTGGACACTCGGGGTATACTAGTGCGCCCTCTTTTCACTCCACCCCCCCCCCCTCGACCCACGGCGCGAAACAAACAATTCGACTAGTGACACAAATTTAGGAGGTCTCTTAATAGAAGGAAGAAAACCCTCAACAAAGGAGGCGTTGTTCTAAAAGCGCTTTGAACCCTGTCTGAGTGCACCAATGTCGGCGATGTGCCCTGTCTCTAAGTGCACCAATGTCGGCCATGTGCCCTGTCTCTGAGTGCACCAATGTCGGTGAAGTGCCCTGTCTCTGAGTGCACCAATGTCGGCGATATGCCCAGTCTCTGAGTGCACCAATGTCGGCCATGTGCTCTGACTCTGAGTGCACCAATGTCGGCGATGTGCTCTGTCTCTGAGTGCACCAATGTCGGCGATGTGCCCTGTCTCTGAGTGCACCAATGTCGGCGATGTGCTCTGTCTCTGAGTGCACCAATGTCGGCGATGTGCTCTGTCTCTGAGTGCACCAATGTTGGCGATGTGCCCTGTCTCTGAGTGCACCAATGTCGGCGATGTGCCCTGTCTCTGAGTGCACCAATGTCGGCGATGTGCCCTGTTTCTAAGTGAACCAATGTCGGCCATTTGCCCCGTCTCTGAGTGCACCAATGTTGGCCGGGGGACCTAATGGCCCATAACGAGTCTTTTCCGAACCATCGTGAATATGGATGTCCGGTAGAAGTGGAAGGTTGATGGAGGGGGTCTTCAAAGTCAAATTAACTTTTTCAACTTTGTTGTTTTTTTAATGGCGGGTAGATGAATTTGGGGGAGGGGGGGGCAAAAATTACTTTTACACACAAAAGTGTTTTTGAAATATTGATTATAAAATGTAAAAAAGCATATTTAAAAATATGTAAATTTATTCATGTGAATCCATTGAGCCACAGTCCCATTGTTACCATCAACGTCTGACCTCACCGGAAGTGATCGGTGATTATTGATGACGTCCCGGGATCAATGCACGCGCTCTAAGTCAGATTTAAGATGGATTATCTGGAGGTACTTGGGTATAGAACGGGGATAGGGGGGAGGTCGGAAGGCAAGGACGAAGGGGTAAAAAACAGAGTTTCAAGCTTTAGAGGTCAGGGTCAGGGGGTTGAAATGTGTTGAGGATGCAGGTCTTCGTAGGTCCTATTCACTTTGATATTTATAGACCCAAACTTTCAGATAACCGTAGACCCAATCTTTCAGATAACCGTAGACCCAAACTTTCAGATAACCGTAGACACAAACTTTCAGATAACCGTAGACACAAACTTTCAGATAAATGTAGACCTAAACTTTCAGATAACTGTAGACCTAAACTTTCAGATAACCGAAGACCCAAACTTTCAGATAACTGTAGACCTAAACTTTCAGATAACTGTAGACCTAAACTTTCAGATAACCGTAGACACAAACTTTCAGATAACCGTAGACACAAACTTTTAGATAACCGTAGACTCAAAGTTTCAGATAACCTGTAGACCCAAACTTTCAGGTAACCTTTGCCCTTTGATAGTCCCCGCCTATAATAAATCCCCAACCAATAGTAACCAACTGACCATTACAGCTTTCAATTTTCAAAACAAGTTCTGGGGGTAAAACATTGTTTAACGAGCATACGCCAGTCTTTACTTTAGTATATAATGTGTATATAACTAAAGTAACTTAATGTGTATGTAACTATAGTAACTTAATGTGTATGTAACTATAGTAACTTAATGTGTATGTAACTATAGTTACTTAATGTGTATGTAACTATAGTAACTTAATGTGTGTGTAACTATAGTAACTCAATGTGTATGTAACTATAGTAACTTAATGTGTATGTAACTATAGTAACTTAATGTGTATGTAACTATAGTTACTCAATGTGTATGTAACTATAGTTACTCAATGTGTATGTAACTATAGTAACTTAATGTGTATGTAACTATAGTAACTTAATGTGTATGTAGCTATAGTAACTTAATGTGTATGTAGCTATAGTAACTTAATGTGTATGTAACTATAGTAACTTAATGTGTATGTAACTATAGTAACTTAATGTGTATGTAACTATAGTAACTATGTTTAGGGAAATAGAGTGTGCAATTTCTTTTCTCAACGTGTATGGAATGCCTGTACGCCCTGGTTTGTAGGCAGGGGCAATGCTTTAAACAAGTGTACAAAATAAATAAATAAAACTAACGAATGAAACTGACACAAACATATTTATATTTATGCCAACGATGGGACACACGTGACCACCCTACTTTGAGTTATTTTAAACTGTAACGGAAGTGCTCGTAATGACATTCGGAGACATAATCAGAGTCTGGTAACGCAGAGCAACTAAAAGTGATCCTACTGTGACATAGCCTATAGCTAAGTTCACATATTACAGGATGAACGATGTAGGCGTTGTTAAAAGTCTGCATGTTTGTTAGCTGAACACATTAAGATGTTTGTGGATAGAAATAGAGTTTTTAGTTGTACACATTAAATAGTTTGTGGATAGAAATAGAGTTTTTAGTTGTACGCATTAAATAGTTTGTGGATAGAAATAGAGTTTTTAGTTGTACACATTAAATAGTTTGTGAAAAGAAATAGAGTTTTTAGCTGTAAACATTAAGTTTAAAAAAAAAAATAGAATCAGATTTCTTAGATTTAATCACTAAGGTTTTTAAAATTTTATTATTTTACTAGAAACACATTAGTAAGTTGTACACATTTAGATGTTTTCGAATAGAAAAAGTTCTGCTGTAGGTTGTACACACTAAGGTGCTTTTGAAAAGAAACAGATTGGTTATTTGTACACTTTTAGGTGTTTTTGAATGGAAACAGATGTGCACTCTAGGCCCCGCGCCGCGGCCTCGTCAAGTCTTGAGATCCTTTCTCGTGTTTGCTTTGTGTGGCTGTCAAACACTTTGGGTCGGACAAACACTGACAATAATATGTTGGCGATCAAACTTTCAAATCACCTGTCATGCGTGATCGGACAGGTAGTGCTGGCTGTCAGGGTTGAATGTGTGTGTGTGTGTGTGTCAGGGGGGACGGGGAGAGTTGAGGAAGGGCGAGTTGGGGATAGTGTNGGGGGGGGGGGGGGGGTTAAAATTGAAAGGGCGTGGAAATTAGGTTATTTTTAAAAAAAAATAGAAAGACACAGAAAAAAGAGTTAGGTAAAATATTTGAATGCTAGTTAGTCTCCTCTATTTGATCGGAGAACGAATAATAATAATAATAATAATAATAATAATAACAATAATCATCCTCATAATAAGACTAGTGTGGGTTTAATTTTAACCCTCTTGGCCTGCTTAGGAGATGCGCTTTTAAAATTTTGACCTTCTCTAGCCGTAAGAAAGTTTTAATTACAAACCACTAACTAGACACACCACTTACTAGACACACCACTAACTAGACACACCACTTACTAGACACACCACTAACTAGACACACCACTGACCAGACAGACCACTGACCAGACAGACCACTGACCAGAGACACACAACTGACCAGACACACCACTGACCAGAGACACACCACTGACCAGACAGACCACTGACCAGAGACACATCACTGACCAGAGACACACAACTGACCAGAGACACATCACTGACCAGAGACACACCACTGACCAGACAGACCAGAGACACATCACTGACCAGAGACACACAACTGACCAGAGACACATCACTGACCAGAGACACAACTGACCAGAGACACATCACTGACCAGAGACACACCACTGACCAGAGACACACAACTGGCCAGAGACACACCACTGACCAGAGACACACCACTGACCAGAGACACACCACTGACCAGACACACCCGTCAACCACGCTGACCCACTCCTTACCTTGCCGTACTGGGAGAAGTATTTCTTGCAGTCCTCTATTGTTGTAGTAGACGACAGACCGCCTATAAAGATCTTTTTCGTTTTGGTCACCAACTGTAAATAAAAGAATCAAATAGAATCCCGTTAGTTTTGTCAGCTAGACGACCTTTTCTACAGAGAATACGTCCATGACTTCATTTCATTTCTCAGGGTAACAAAAACTGTATGTGTATGCGCCATTATACGAGACACGATATCCCTTACATAAAAGGTAGCGTTACTACATTGAACACATATAAACATATAGTAGACATCAAAGATTATAATGTATAGGGAAGTGGTCATTGGGAATCAATTAATCGATTAATATTCAACATTGTTTTTAGCGATTTAATTTTGGACTCAAGATAATTCGATATGAGAATAACCGCCCCACCATTGATATTCCGGAAGTCGAGAAGTTATGAAAGTAAACGATACAAGATGGCCGTTTCACTGTTTCAATAAAGAACGTGAATCACGTGATTCAGGCGCTGGTAATATGATGATGTGTAGTAGGCTATCGGAAGAAATTTGAACAAGACAAAGCAGCGATGTTGTGTCTAAAGAAGCACGCTCGCGTGTCCGTGTATGAAACTACCCAAATTCTTTGGTTTAATCGTTGATTTTGTAAATGTTAACTATACAAATGTAAATTAATCGTTACATGCTATAAATAAAATGCATGAGATTTAATTGCATATTAATGTGTTTAAAAATAGCAGATCTATTTATTTCCTAGCACTTCCAGCTAAAAGAACGTATCAGATTGGCGTCTTTGTTTCTTCTCTCTCTCTCATTTTATTCGCACCATCCTATGCGCACCCAACTGTAAGCACAGTGTCTTGCAGTGCGGGTTTTTAAAGATAAAAATAAAGCTAACCCAACAATCTCATGTTTCGAGAAAAAACACGAGCATGGGTTTAAACGGTCGATGAGACATCTCCCTTGAGCTCAGACAAAATGTAAACGAGGGTCTAAAATACAGAGTCAACAGATTCGCTGGGATGTAATACACATTGAATGATTTCACGAAGGAGCAGGGAGCAGTACTAGACTGAGAACCGCAAATGCCTGCTCCGTTGAAAGAGCGCCTCAGCGCCTGCTTCCAATTTATCACTTCTGCTATCAGCGTGACCGAGTCTCTCTGTGCTCACCGCGGTGCGGGACTCGTGTTGCCCCCTTGTGATAACAGAAACAGTTCGAGCCGAGAGCGAGTGCGTCTTGAGGTGAGGGCCAGCCAACCGGAGACACGAGGAGCCCAGTTCCAAGAATACAAATAAAATTATTAGAGGACGGAAAGAGAGGAAGTGATTGCGTGACCGCATGGCTTAAGAAGGTTTTTCATCTTTGGCTTTTTTACCGCAGAGGTTCTAAGAATATTGGTGGTACCTATTTATATATAGTCACATTTTTTAGCGGTGAAGGCAATGTCCAAGTTATTTGACGTGGTGAAGGCAAGGTACAAGTTATTTGACGTCGAATCAAATCTCTAATACCTGTCAGATTTATAGCAACTAATTTCCTCTCTGTTAATTGATCGTGAGACATGCAGATAGTTTTGTGAATGCCACTTGGGGGCAGAGTGATGTGAATGGCACTTGGGGGCAGAGTGACATGAATGGCACTTGGGGGCAGAGTGATGTGAATGTCACTTGGGGGCAGAGTGACGTAAATAGCACCCTTTTGGGGCAGAGTGACGTGAATAGCACTTGGGGGCAGAGTGACGTGAATGGCACTTGGGGGCAGAGTGATGTAAACGGCACTTGGGGGGCAGAGTGACGTGAATGGCACTTGGGGGCAGAGTGACGTGAATGCCACTTGGGGGCAGAGTGACGTGAATGTCACTTGGGGGCAGAGTGACATTACTTAAATATATCCCATTATGGGTCAATTTAATTCAATCTAATAGGGGTTATTTTTATACGACGCACAAGGTGCCATTAAATAATTACTTTTTAGATATAATATTAAAACCATCCGTGCGGGTCATTTAAATACAACCCATGGGGAGGGGGGCATCATTTTAAAACATTTATTAAAAAAAAAAATTTAACAATTGAAAGACAACATAATAATCCCGAACTAATGAAACAATATTTAGACCTATGACCAGGATCCAACAAAAATCTTCCAAGAGATGTCAGAGTTTAGATGGAAGAGTTGACAGGTCAGTGGGTCAGTGATAGTTTTAATAAACCAAATCTGTAAATCAAAGACAAAATCTCCGCATAAGGACTAAGACGAGACACCGCAATTGAGTGCCATGCCACTCATCAATCCTAAAGCCGAGACAGTCGCGAGGGTTCACCTGCGGCCGAGAGCGTGATTGTCTCTATGATGTCATCATTCACGCAGTGGAGATCATACGAAATAGGAAGTAATTGGTAATGCAAGATAAAAACAACAAACTAAATCCCCATACAGGTTTCATTACATAATACGCATCCCGCATACAGTCGAGTTTTCATGAAACTTAATATCTCTACGCGTTTTCCCTTCACTTTTACTTTTTTTTTCTAACGTATTTTATCTTTTCAAACCATCCCTCCCCGCCCACCCCCACCCTATATCTACTTACACACACAATTTCTCCACACGTCAACATGACCTGTCAATCAACCCCCAAAAAGCTACCCCCACCCCCACCCACCCGCTGACTGACCTAAGGCCAACCCAGTTAATCANAAAAAAAAAAACCTTGGCATCAAAATTTGCCAGCCAATCCACGCAAGCATTGTTAACGTAAAAAGTTGCAAACCCTACCACAAAATGATACTTGAAATAAAATAAACCCCCCACCTATTTCCACTTACTTCTGTTAGTAAGGAACGCTAAAATACATAGTGTCGGCAGGAAGTCTCCGCCAGGAGAACTCTAGCGATCTGGTAATAAGCTGTTTTCGGTAAATAACTGGCGCTAACAACTAGATGCGCAAACAACTAGATGCGCAAACAACTAGATGCGCAAACAACTAGATGCGCAAACAACTAGATGTGCGCAAACAACTAGATGCGCAAACAACTAGATGCGCAAACAACTAGATGCGCAAACAACTAGATGCGCAAACAACTAGATGCGCAATGGAAGGTGCACAAAAGAAAAGCTCAATTATATTTCATTATTGATCTTTTTCTAAAGCTGTTTAAATGGGCCACTGTGAAACAATGTGATCTGTCAAACAGTACCTTATGTGACTGTACCTTATGTGACAGTACCTTATGTGACAGTACCTTATGTGACAGCACCTTATGTGACAGCACCTTATGTGACAGTACCTTATGTGACGGTACCTTATGTGACAGTAGTCCTACCTTGTGTGACAGCACCTTATGTGACAGTACCTTATGTGACAATACCTTATGTGACAGTACCTTATGTGACAGTACCTTATGTGACAGTACCTTATGTGACAGTACCACCATAAAACAATGGGACCAATATCTTGTGACAAAAAATGGGTGGAAGTATCCATTGTGACACTTAAGGACGAAATGCTTAAGGACCAACTGCTGAATACCAGCATAAAACAATGTGACCAATACTTTTGGAAACAACGTGAACGAATACCAGCCTAGAGCAGCGACATCGGGGTGATTGGTCCGGCCCCGGAGCCTGGACACAAAAAACAATTGCCGCCATTAGGGCGAACAGAGATCCCGCGGTAAAAGCCGGAAGCGCACTGAGAAGCGGCCAATGATTGGAGGCGAGGAGATTCTCGTGGAAAGAAAGGGACGCCGTCCAAAAAAAAAAAAAAAAGCATAGAGAATATCACAGTCGTACCCAGCAATTATCGCCCCTTTCATCTCGTCAATGGAAGTGGTTAAGTAGCCTTTACCCCCCCCCCCTCGCTCCCCCTCTCTCCCACACCAAGCCCAAATTTTGCATGCACACATTTTCCACTTTCACTTCACACTTCCAAATTCGTCTAAATCAGGAATTCTCTATTAGTGGTCGTCTAACTCCCCGAATACTAGTACATGTATGCTACTTTACAATCCTTACAATGGGAATAAATTACTTTTTTTAAATCTTGAAAATAATTTCTTGCCTTTTCTCCTCAAAATAATTAAAACGGATAAAAAATTGAGGACAGCTAATAAACAATATGAATACATTTAAATAAAACACTTTGTAGTACCTTGGGGGACTGATCCATTTGTGTATACAAACTACAACTGTCTTAGATTACTACATCCTTTTACAACCTAGCTGTGACGTACTGCCATAGCTGTGACGTACAGTCTGGGTGTGACGTACAGTCTGGGTGTGACGTACTGCCCTAGCTGTGACGTACTGCCTTAGCTGTGACGTACTGCCCTAGCTGTGACGTACTGCCATAGCTGTGACGTACAGTCTGGGTGTGACGTACTGCCCTAGCTGTGACCTACTGCCCTAACTGTGACGTACTGCCCTAGCTGTGACCTACTGCCCTAGCTGTGACCTACTGCCCTAGTCTGCACTATCACATACGGGATATTAACAAGTTTTCACCTGAATTCGACCGTTACAAAAGACACCTCACGATTTCTCCCTCTCCCCCCAATTTCCTACGTTACTGAAAAAATTCCCTCTAAATAGCACAAGCAATGGCGGTTAAAAGCAATTCATTCTGTCCGTACAATAAAAAGATTGTCTCATTGTCCTAATCAGTGTCTACCTCAAACACCATACAGTTTGAAGCCGTTACATACATTTTCCCGTGCCTACTGACTCACGTATTGCTTGCTATTCGTGACATCTGCATCGTAAGTAGCCGAGCCTTGGCGGAGGGCATCACTTGATGATAACTCAGGAGAGGCTAAACAAAATCATCTGACTTGCGCCTTACGTGGCGGCGCTGTCGACACTTTCCCCAAGAAGGTAATCAGCGCCTGCTGCATAATGCACGAGTCACCAGTGATATGAGATTTGGGGGGGGGGGGCGCTCGCTATCTTTCATAACGGATGGTATGGATGGTTAGTGATATGTCGATCATGCCCACTGAGTACAAACAAAGGAGGTGGTGGGGTGATGTGATTTAGTGAGGGTGAGTTGTAATGGTGAGGGGACTTGTGGGGGGGGGGGGGGGGGGGAGGTGGTATGAAGATAATGGGGAGTTAAGGATAAAAGGTTGTGACAGAAAGGATTGTGATAGAAAGGATCTGTGACCACCCTAATCACTAATTGCTACTGACATGATGGGGGTGGCGAGCCTCACCGTGGCATCACTTCCAGCGCGGCTCAGGTGAGAACAACCCACGGGTGGCTTTTAAGCTCTCGCCGCGGCCTCGGAATGATAGATGTGCCACCGGAACGGATTCGTGCTTTGGGGGGTCAAAGGGAAATAGCGGGGTGAGGGGATAATAGGAATTCGGTCTCATTAATTGGCCATTAAAATAAACGTGATAGATTGATGACGTAGATGGTAGAACTATGTCATCTACGACATTTATGATAGAATAATGTAATCAACGACATTTAAAATAGAACTATGTCATCTATGACTTTCACAGTAGAACTAAATGACTTGAAGTTATTGACATGATTTCATGAGCATATAACCGTGTACATAAAGCAATGTACATAAATGATATATCCATGTACGTAAAATATTTTTGTGCATACATTCGTACACATACTATTTCGCGTACATACATTCATTAGAATCACCAACTCATGGGGGGGGGAGAGGGGAGTGTAAATCCCGAAGCTTCTCCCTTAAGCAAGTTATGTCGAGACTTCCCCGGTCTTACCCACAATCCCTTCCAGGCAAAACTCTCAATACTTTCAAGTAAAGCTATTGGGNGTCCGAGGAAATCAACTTTCTAGAGAAGATTGATTTTTTCCCTTCCTCGTGGTCCACGCGCTGAAAGACTGATGGCAGGGGCAGAGAACTTGGATGTTTGTTATGACTGGTGTGTCAGCCCATTAGCATAACTTTGGGCCCGGGGTGCTGTGCTCTTTAAGGGTGATATTGATTTCCGACTGGTTTTAATAACCGCTAATAGAAATTGGAGCGCACACGTCCCACCCTCGAGAGAGAGAGAGAGGACTTTTCTCGTGGTAAAAAGACCCCGAACTTTCATTTCTTAGCGAGTCCTTTTGTTGCTTACGTTCCCCGAGCCAGACCGAGGGCGCTGGCCCTTTCATTGACACGGCTATCAAATACTCGACAGATATTTTTTTTCTTTTAAAAACTAAAAAGTTCTCGTACTTGGTATAAAAGAAATAGACCTTGCAAAAATTAGGGGGAAAAGGTTTTTCCTTTCAATTTTGGTCCAAGCGACTTCATTTATTAAAGCGAAACCGTTGTAAGAACCGCCTACTCATACAATGCGAGTCATAGGCGTGTCCATTTTTCATACGCTGTCGGTGAAGAGGGAGCATTTTGTTGTTGTTGCTGTAGGAGTTTTTTTTTTTAATTTATTTTTAAAGAAAAGACTTTTTTGTGTCGTTTGTTTAACCCTTTAACCCCTTCAATTCGTCATTTAAAGTACTTTAGACTCTATCTTAAATGCAGTAATTTTCAATTTCAGCTGCGCGGGTCTGTGGTCGCGCAAATATCTAACCGCACAGTGGTTTAGAATTGCCGTGCATCAGATTTTGATTAGGATACTATAATATTTGTGTTAGAGGGGTGAAAGGTTGGTGAACAAATTAGGATGATGCTGTGCAACTTTGCTCACAGTTTTGTTTACTTTGTACACGTACCAACGAACCGGTTCTTTGATGTGCAGTTAATCTTAGACTTCTGGTGAGGGCCGAGGATATGGTGAGGGCCGATGATATGGTGAGGGCCGATGATATGGTGAGGGCCGATGATGTGGTGAGGGCCGATGATATGGTGAGGGCCGATGATATGGTGAGGGCCGATGATATGCTGAGGGCCGAGGGTATAGTGAGGGCCTAGGATTTGGTGAGGGTCGAGGATATGGTGAGGGCCGATGATGTTGTGAGGGCCGATGATATGGTGAGGGCCGAGGTTATGGTGAGGGCCGATGATATGGTGAGGGCCGATGATATGGTGAGGGCCGATGATATAGTGAGGGCCGATGATATGGTGAGGGCCGAGGATATGGTGAGGGTTGAGGATATGGTGAGGCCCGAGGATATGGTGAGGGCGAGGATATGGTGAGGGCCGAGGATATGATGAGGGTTGAGGATATGGTGAGGCCCGATGATATGGTGAGGGCGAGGATATGGTGAGGCCCGAGGATATGGTGAGTGTTGAGGATATGGTGAGGGCGAGGATATGGTGAGGGCCGATGATATGGTGAGGGCCGAGGATATGGTGAGGGCCGATGATATGGTGAGGGCCGATGATATGGTTAGGGCCGATGATATGGTGAGGGCCGAGGATATGGTGAGGGCCGAGGTAAGGGTGAGGGCCGATGATATGGTGAGGGCCGAGGATATGGTGAGGGCGAGGATATGGTGAGGGCCGAGGATTTGGTGAGGGCCGAGGATATGGTGAGGGCCGAGGATATGGTGAGGGGCGAGGTAAGGGTGAGGGCCGATGATATGGTGAGGGCCGATGATATGGTGAGTGGCGAGGTAAGGGTGAGGGCCGATGATATGGTGAGGCCAATGATATGATGAGGGCCGATGATATGGTGAGGGCCGATGATATGGTGCGGGCCGATGATATGGTGAGGGCCGAGGATATGGTGAGGGTTGAGGATATGGTGAGGGCCTAGGATATGGTGAGGGCCGATGATATAGTGAGGGTTGAGGTTATGGTGAGGGCCTAGGATATGGTGAGGGCCGATGATATGGTGAGGGCCGATGATATGGTGAGGGTTGAGGATATGGTGAGGGCCGAGGATATGGTGAGGGCCGAGGATATGGTGAGGGCCGATGATATGGTGAGGGCCGAGGATATGGTGAGGGCCGATGATATGGTGAGGGCCGAGGATATGGTGAGGGTTGAGGATATGGTGAGGGCTGAGGATATGGTGAGGGCGAGGATATGGTGAGGGGCGAGGATATGGTGAGGGCCGAGGATATGGTGAGGGCCGATGATATGGTGAGGGCCGATGATCTGCGGGCCGATGATATGATGAGGGGCGAGGTAAGGGTGAGTGCCGATGATATGGTGAGGGCCGATGATATGGTGAGGGCCGATGATATGGTGAGGGCCGATGATGTGGTGAGGGCCGATGATATGGTGCGGACCGATGATATGGTGAGGGCCGAGGATATGATGAGGGGCGAGGTAAGGGTGAGGGCCGATGATATGGTGAGGGCCGATGATATGGTGAGGGCCGATGATATGGTGCGGGCCGATGATATGGTGAGGGGCGAGGATATGGTTACGGCCGATGATATGGTGAGGGCCAAGGATATGGTGAGGGCCGAGGATATGGTGAGGGCCGATGATATGGTGAGGGCCGAGGATATGGTGAGGGCCGATGATATGGTGAGGGCCGATGATATGGTGAGGGGCGAGGATATGGTGAGGGCCAAGGATATGGTGAGGGCCTAGGATATGGTGAGGGGCGAGGATATGGTGAGGGCCGATGATATGGTGAGGGCCGAGGATATGGTGAGGGCCGAGGATATGGTGAGGGCCGAGGATATGGTGAGGGCCGAGGATATGGTGAGGGACGAGGATATGGTGAGGGCCGAGGATATGGTGAGGTAAGGGTGAAGGCCGAGTATAGTATTCACACACCCCCAGGCCAGACAAGCTGACACCACAGGTCCCACAGACTGACACCACATGCCCCACAGACTGACACCTTCACACACAAGGCCCCACACACTTAACCCTCACACCCCAAGCCCGACATACTGACACCCTCACACCCTAGCCCCCACACACTGGCACCCTCACATCCTAGCCCCCACACACTGGTACCCTCACACCCTAGCCCCCACACACTGGCACCTTCACACCTACACCAGCCGAATTAAACACTTCACCGATTCCTCTAACTAACTTGTAGTTTTCTCCGTTTACTTTTGGCCACAGTTCACACGATGTTTTGGTTAGGGCCAAGGTAAACAAGAAATTGTCAGGAACGGTAATTCATCAAGTTCGGTAATCACAGGTTTTTAGTGAAAACAATTTGCTACTTTCAAAATAAAATTTAGAAAATAATGGTAATTTTTTTATTTAAAAAAGTCTAATCTGTAGAAAGACAGAAAAAATTCTCCAGTTAATCTAAAATTCGATCAAACGCCGGTATTTAAAATACATTTTAAAAAAGTATAATTGTGTTTAAAGGGGGCGGGGGTTGTGGAACATATTTTTAAAGGGCCAGGATGACTCCAGGCATATGACGCCCAATTTCTCCAAAAAGAAAAACAGATAATCACTCTCTGACCAGCTCCCAATTCGATTCACAATTCGACTACATTAATAATCGCATCGATTCCAAATTCATTTTCATTCAAGATGTTTACTGCGGGACTGAAATGCTTTAGTTTAAATATGCTCAGTCAGTAAAAGCTGACAGAAAATCTCAAACACAATCGTTCTGAACTATTACGCGGTCTATTATATGTCTACACGCATATTATTCATGTTTCTTAAAGCTCAGAGTCTTCGCCTCCAACAACTCCCCCCTCCCCCCCCCCCACACACACACACTTTCTTTGGTCTCGGAAATCCGCAGTCTATGGAGCTCACACCGTAGACACGCGCTATTGTCTTTACGCGACGTCGAATCGGTTTTTTAAAGGCGATCTAGATCTGCGTTTGTTAGGCGTAAGTCCAATCAATGCGCTATGTTTTTGTGCTCGGGTGTGAACGTTCAATATTCTCGAACCGACGGCTCGGCGAGAGCTAAAAAAAAGCAAAACGAGCACGAGTGCTGGTAAAGTCTACGAATTTTAAAATGCAATAAATCGGATTGAGGCTATAAGAAAGGACACAAATCCATAGACAGGATAAAGTTCTTGTGCCCCAGTGACGACTGGGATCGTCTGACCCCTTTCAGATGGGGTCTGGAGGTGACGGCCCGGGATTTGAAAAGAACGCGAGTCGCTGACGATTTAGCATAATTATAACGGGGAAATTTTCTTTAGGAGATACATTTCTATTTAAGATTGACTTGACATGTTTGTCTATGGAGCTAAGCTAACACATTAAAAAATGCTCAGTATAAATTATAACATCAACTTATAAATATTTATAATAATTTGGTTGTCAGCTACCACTAATAAAAATAACTTTATTATTAGAGTATGTTTGTTCTGCCACATCTAGGCATACATATTTCATTGTGCTATAGTAGTTTTATTAATACATACATACATATATATTTTCACACACACATACACACACAAGCACACAGACATATAAATATATATAATTTAATAATAATAATAAAAACCGCTTTTCAGACCATGTCCAGCGCGCTACCGCTAGACCACCGCCCCCCCCATATATAAATATATACAACATTTACAAACTCTTTAACTATAAATATCAACCCTCTCATGCAACCACCCTACCATTAACCAATCAGCCCATCACCCCCACTTTGAGAGTCCCTGGTCCATGCTAACCCAAGCAATAACGCTCAGCAGTAGTTATAGCACTTAATTTAAGCCGTGAATGCGATACAAGGGGACATCACCGTGACATGATTTATCTTTTATGTACCGGGCCGTCAGTGACTTATTGATACGCCATCATTGATTGCTGGCACCGCTGGACTGGGGTCAGTGACTGGCCGGACTGGGGTCAGTGGCTGGCACCGACAGACTGGGGTCAGTGGCTGGCCGGACTGGGGTCAGTGGCTGGCTGGACTGGGGTCAGTGGCTGGCCGGACTGGGGTCAGTGGCTGGTCGGACTGGGGTCAGTGGCTGGCCGGACTGGGGTCAGCGGCTGGCCGGACTGGGGTCAGTTGCTGGCCGGACTGGGGTCAGTGGCTGGCAAAAACAGACTGGGGTCAGCGGCTGGCCGGACTGGGGTCAACTAGTCCATCTCCCAGCACAGCTACACACCTCCCCCATGTTACAAAACCACTACACACACCACACATATTTCACAACAACTAATACCCCACCTCGCCCAAATCGCAGCTTTCCCACATGAACCGCCTCACAACACAACTAACCCACTTGAACCGACCCACTAAATCATTTGACTTATCCCACAACACACCTAGTTTTAAAATAGACGCCGATAAGTGAGAAATAAACCTATTAAAATAACCATTCCCCTAAATGTATAAACAATATTTTTTTTTTACAAACTCTCTCGCATAGAGGAACGGCTAAGCCAATAAAAATCAATTGAATGTAATTTACATACTGGCATCGAGAGTACAATGTCACGTAAAGTTCAACACGTCACTGTCGGGCTATGACGTCATTGGAAAGCCGGGCACATATATAGAATAAATAAGATGAATAATTTTAAAAATGGCGTCACTGATTTTGAGAGTAGCTAGCCACCTTGGCAGTATGAATAGTTTAGTTTGGATGTCAATAATAAACAACTCCGTGAATGACGTACTGGGTGAACAACCCCCAACTCAGTGAGTAGCCTTTCAACACTCAGCTTCACTGCTTGGGGGCTCAGGTCAAGATCCGGGAGCTTAAGTTGGGTCGTAACGAGACCAGGCCGCTGACCATCACGTTATCTACCCCGAGCCAATGACCAGGTGTCACTCACGCCACCGGCCACTCCGTCTCGACAACTGGTCACTCCATCTTGACCATCGGTCACTACATCTCGACCACTGTAACGCTCACGCCGAGATAACGCCCTGAGAACGGAGTGTGGGGGGGTGGAGGCTCTGGTCACGGCACTTACCCAAAACTCTTCACAGACTCCAATTTCAATTACGTCTCACATCTTCGCTCGATCGTTCAGGATTACTCGACAGATGACCGCTAGACCGTCACTAACGCGTCATTTATTAGTGGACGAGACAAACACAATGGACATCCCAGATTGGAATTGAAGTTTCAAGTGGAAGTCATTGGTCACGGTCTAGTGAAGGTCCATGGGATACACACTCCATGCAAATCTCATCTGAATCTCCAGATGGCCGCGAACATTCGGGGCCCCGATCAATTATTGTGTCCTAGAAATAAGGACTGATGTATTCCGGCCGATGAGTTATTATATCCGGCCTGTTAACCTGGCCTGGACAGGGCCGATGAATTACGCTGTCTGGGCCGATAGCCTACCTCTTAGATGTGACCCCGACATCTGCCTGGGCCGATAGCCTACCTATTAGATGTGACCCCGACATCTGTTCTTATTGATGACATGCACTAATTGATGTCATGTTCTATTAGATGAAATGTTCTACTCGATGACATGCACTAATTGATGTCACGTTCTATTCGATGAAATGTTCTACTCGATGAGATGATCTAATTGATGTCACGTTCTATTCGATGATAATCAATATCCCATGACATACAAGAAAGACTTGTTATATCCAATTACATACTCGAATGATAATTTATTCGAGAGATATGTGTGTGTGTGTGACTGTGTGTAATTCTTTGTGTGTGTGTGTGGGGGGGGGGGGTGACTGTGTAAATGTATGTCTACGTGTGTGTAGCTTCTCATGTGTGGGGAGTGTGTGATTTTGGGTGGGTGTATGAGTGTGAGCAGGCGTGTGGGAAAGTGGATGGTGTGGGTGCCGAGTGAGGTGTCCAAAGGGCGGATATGTGGAGGGTGAGAGGGGGTGGGGAAAGTGGATGGTGTGGGTGCCGAGTGAGGCGTCCAAAGGGCGGATAGGGGGCAGGGTGAGAGGGGGTGACCATCAAGTTTAATCCCACCGAGAACCTTATTAAAAATGTACGGGCAAGTGATGATAGTTTCCTACAACACGAATGTCTTTCACATCAGGGGCGGATACCACATTAAAAAATAAACATGTGGGTACAGTAATGGGGGGGGGGGCTTGAAATATGTGAAAGGGGTGATGGGGTGAGCTCACCCATGCGTGTCCTAGCAGTAGTACCATGTCTAAAGACAATAGATGCGTCGTGCATCAATGATTCTCTTTGCCATTAACTCGGCAAGTCACTTGGCATAAAGTTAAGTAACTCGTGTCTCTGGAGTTAACTGGTCTTATCAAACTGTGTGAAACTTTGTGATGGCGAATTCTGACCATTGTTGAGATTCCGAATCAAAGCTGACCAACAAATGTACGTCATTGCTGACCAATAGATCATCTCTGAATAACGGATGAGTGTCATCAATGGCCAATAACTTTTCTGACCACCAGTAAGATGTCATCACTGACCACAAGTGGGATGTCATCACTGACCACCAGAAAGATGTCATCACTGACCACCAGTAGGATGTCATCACTGACCACCGGTAAGATGTCATCACTGACCACCAGTAGGATGTCATCACTGACCACCAGTAGGATGTCATCACTGACCACCAGTAGGATGTCATCACTGACCACCAGTAAGATGTCATCACTGACCACCAGTAGGATGTCATCACTGACCACCAGTAGGATGACATCACTGACAACAAGTTGGATGTCATCACTGACCAGAAGTGGATGTCATCACTGACCACAAGTAAGATGTCATTACAAGACACGAGTACACCATAAAGAAGCAACTAGAAGCCGGGGCCTCTCTCTTACCTCGTGCCGTAAGTGCCCATGAATAAATCATAGTCTTTGAGTCCTGGTCTGATTAGGTTGAAGGGGGAGGGCGAACAATCGTAAGGGCGATGTGGGGGGCAATAGCCATGGGGGGGCGGGTAGTATTTCAAGGCATGGTTGCTTACTATACAGCGGAATACCTTACATTCGTCTTCAGCATTTCATTGTTCAGAACTGAATCAAACACACAAATGTCATATTTAGATGTCATATTTAGACAGAATCAAACAGACAAATGTCATATTTAGACTGAATCAAACAGACAAATGTCATATTTAGACTGAATCAAACAGACGCATGTTATACTTAGACTTACAACTTTAAACATATCCACCTTGCTAATGTTCCCTCTAAGGTTCGTTGTTATGTGTGCCAATGTTCCCTCTAAGGTATGTTGGTATGTGTGCCAATGTTCCCTCTAAGGTATGTTGGTATGTGTGCCAATGTTCCCTCTAAGGTTCGTTGGTATGTGTGCCAATGTTCCCTCTAAGGTTCGTTGGTATGTGTGCCAATGTTCCCTCTAAGGTATGTTGGTATGTGTGCCAATGTTCCCTCTAAGGTATGTTGGTATGTATCTAAAGAAGCACAGCATCTATAAATTGTGAAATATTTTACAAAGTTTTCTGCGCGATAAATCTAAACTGCTGCTCGGCGTCGGTCAGATATATGCGCTGCCGCGCAGCTTAAATAGAACATTGCTCCCTACCAAAATGAATCATATCGATAACAAGATCATTAATTTTAGTAACAGACTCGCCCATTTACGGAGAATGATCTTTTAAAATCTGGCATTTTCTTTTCATTTTTTTGTTGTCTTTTCAGTTTAGTTACCAGATCTTTTCCTTTCAGTGAGCGGGAACTTTTCACGCCCCCTCCCCCCCCCCCCACNCCCCCCCACACACACGTAGTGTCTTAGACACTAACTGACTTGAGGAGACAGCTGGCGGCAATTTTCAGATACGATTTAAAAAACGGAAAAATTACTAACGGAAAAAAACTGTAGTTATCATGTTACACTGTTAGCCTCTGTTTTCGACTTCAAAATGTCTATTTCCCAAGAGGTTAGCGCGGTATATATCTAGTTAGTAGAGATAATTGAAATTCTTCATTTCCGCCCTGCAAATTGTTTAAACGGAAATTTAAACAGGCTGGGGGGGGGGGCTGCAGGCATGAAGAAGGTTTAAAAGTAAATAGAACAAGAACAAACAAAACAGCAGCGTTTATTTATTTTGGTACCTATTTTCATCTTTACGTCTGCCTAAGATGTTAACTCACTCAAATGAGTTGACAAGCGAGATTGATCTTAACATACAAGAATCTGGGAAAATAAACTTTTAAGACTGTCCCAATGACGAGACTGTCCCAATCAAAGGACATGACTGTCCCAAACAGAGCACGAGACTGTCCCAATCAAAGGATAGGACTGTCCCAATCAAAGGACAAGACTGTCCCAATCAAAGGATAGGACTGTCCCAATCAAAGGACAATACTGTCCCAATCAAAGGATAGGACTGTCCCAATCAAAGGACAAGACTGTCCCAATCAAAGGACATGACTGTCCCAATCAAAGGACAAGACTGTCCCAATCAAAGGACAAGACTGTCCCAATCAAAGGACAATACTTTAGAGACAGACTCTTGGACAAGACTTTAGAGACAGACACTGGGACAAGACTTTAGAGACAGACTCTTGGACAAGACTTTAGAGACAGACTCTTGGACAAGACTAGAGACAGACTCTTGGACAAGACTTGAGAGACAGACTCTTGGACAAGACTTTAGAGACAGACTCTTGGACAAGACTAGAGACAGACTCTTGGACAAGACTAGAGACAGACTCTTGGACAAGACTTTAGAGACAGACTCTTGGACAAGACTTTAGAGACAGACTCTTGCACAAGACTTTAGAGACAGACACTGGGACAAGACTTTAGAGACAGACTCTACATAGGAACAGAGTTCAGAGACTTCTAAAATCTTAACAACAAACAAACCGTTTGATTCGACTACGTCATAATGCTCACGGCACGCGCAAAACACGTGATTCTTTTTTTTTTATATACCTGATTGGGTTTGAACGGGTCATCGTTTCCTAGGATGCATGGACAAATGAGGAATGATTGCACGAGAGCTTTCGTGAATTCACTCAAACTCCCCAATCATAATCATACACAGATCATTGATACAACGTACATCATACACTGGCTAGACATACACTTTTACTCTTCAGTCACATAATGTTATATTTTAGTCATAAACTGTTTTTATTCAGCCATACAGAGCTACAATTCAGCCATACACAGCCACAATTCAGCCGTACACAGCCACAATTCAGCCACACACAGCTACAATTCAGCCATACACAGCCACAATTCAGCCGTACACAGCTACAATTCAGCCACACACAGCTACAATTCAGCCATACACAGCCACAATTCAGCCATACACAGCTACAATTCAGCCATGCACAGCTACAATTCAGCCATACTGTTAGTATCCAGTCACCGCAAGACATCCCATCATTCACTACTGGAAGTTACTCCCCTTCCCCCACACACCCGCCCAAAGTCTAGCTAATTTGCCGGTTTCTTTAAAGTCGGATTTCAATCACGACCAAAACGTGCTGCATGCAAGCCTATCGCGACCAACCTAGGTGTAGCCACTGACGCAAACAACATCAACAAAAGGTCTCGAGTTCCCCCTCGACGTATCAGCCTGGTTTCGTTCTGGTCCCGGGCGAGACCTTCAGAAGGAGTGGGGAAGAAAGCTCCGGAAGCCTTTAGATGTGCACAACCAAAGAGGAAACGACAACCCAGGGGCGGACCCCGCGTACCGTAAACCAATTTCCTCCCTTGCTTCCACCGGTACAGCAGGTAAACAATGGACTGCGATGACGTCACGGACACCAGACCTTTATGTTGCAGCCACCCTTCACCCCCNCCCCCCCCCCCCCCCCCCCAACCTCTTGGCATTGTTTTAGAAGTTTTGTAAGAAATCCGCAGTCCTGGTGTGCAGTCGGTTCTACAACTGAATGCTAGTAGGTTGATCACAGTACATGTAGGAATGTGTTAAGTCGATGAATGCAGCCAATTGAAAAAAAGAAACCGTCGCTATAAATATATATTAATATTAGCAGGTCATGTGACCAGACACAGTGTGTGACGTAATCCAAAGAGACTCAAAGACTCGTGCTGTGACTTCTGCTATTGCTGTCACTACCGTTAGTGCTACTATTGCTACTACCGTTAGTGCTACCATTGCTACTACCGTTAGTGCTACTATTACTACTACCGTTAGTGCTACTATTCCTACTACCGTAAGTGCTACTATTTCTACTACCGTTAGTGCTACTATTGCTACTACCGTTAGGGCTACTATTTCTACTACCGTAAGTGCTACTATTTCTATTACCGTTAGTGCTACCATTGCTACTACCGTTAGTGCTACCATTGCTACTACCGTTAGTGCTACTATTGCTACTACCGTTAGTGCTACTATTTCTACTACCGTAAGTGCTACTATTTCTACTACCGTTAGTTATACTATTTCTACTACCGTTCGTGCTACTATTTCTACTACCGTTAGTGATACTATTTCTACTACCGTTCGTGCTACTATTTCTACTACCGTTAGTGATACTATTTCTACTACTGCTACCCACCAAATGTTTCCCCGAGTTGGTAGGAAAGTAGGTCAAAAATTTACTTTTTTTAAGTGCCTAAAAAATTTCAAAGAATCCAACGATGGAGTGAGGATTGGGGGAGGGTGAGGTAAGCGTAGTCGGGAAGGAAAAGGGGGGGGGGGCAACTGAGGTGGTGACTGACGTTTTCTGACACGCCAAGACAACAGTCAATCAAATGGGAGGTTTTTTAAAAGGTGAGATTACGGGTGGGGGTGGAGATGGAGTAACTTGTTCTTAAATTAGCGCTCTCAGTACTCAGAAACTTCCGAAAAGGTGGATGCACAAAAACACGAGGCAGTGGCGAGGGTTGCATTTGAAATAATTTCAAGCAGTCTATTAGAGGACTTTGGGAGATGATATTTTGAATTATTCTTATACCGTTAGTTTATAATGACAATAAAATGGCAAAAAGACAGTCATAAATGTATATNTATATGTATCTCAAAGAGCCGATAGACAGAGAAAGAAAGGGAGAGAGAGAGATGGAAAGGCTACTTTGAAAGAGACAGTGAGAGCCGAAGGGAATAAAAGAAAGACGGTTGAGTCGGTTGAAATACACAGAAAGTCGAGAGAGAGAGAGAGAGGAAGAGAGAGAGGGGGAGAGAGATAGATAGAGATAGATAGAGAGAGAGATAGAGATAGAGAGACAGAGAGAGATGGGGAGAAATAATACAAGGTGGAGTCAAAGAGGGATGGAAAGATATAAAGACAGAAAGATAAATGGAGTGAGTGAGAGAGAGAGAGAGATGGAGAGAGAGAGAGAGAGAGATGGAGAGAGAGAGAGAGAGAGA
>MUZC01000530.1:302890-318428 GCA_002072015.1 Radix auricularia | reverse complement strand
GAGAGAGAGAGATGGAGAGAGAGAGATGGAGAGAGAGAGATGGAGAGAAGGACAAACTTAAACAGTATCACGTGCTTGCTATGGGCTTGGGAGGTGGGGAAGGTGGGGGGAGGGTCTGGTTTGAATAGCTCCATATCGAACCGTCAATAAGAGATACTTGCCTGGCGAGTCGCCCTCTCACGCGATCAGAGTCTGATTGGGTTGTATAATTATTGGTTTGACGTCACTGATTGTCCCCCTCCCCCCACCACCGCCCCCTCCACCATATCACTTTGAGAAAAAAATGGTGACGTGTAGTGGTGACTGTGTAGTGGTGACTGTGTAGTGGTGACTGTGTGGTTCTTAAAATTACGGGAAAGAGGGTTATCTGAGAGACTTTCAATAATTGTTTTAAACTTAACCGATCAGTTTTAGTGGGTTGGTCGGTTGTAGTGGGTTGGTCAGTTGTAGTGGGTTGGTCAGTGGTAGAGGGTTGGTCAGTTGAAGTGGGTTGGTCAGTGGTAGTGGGTTGGTCAGTGGTAGTGGGTTGGTCAGTTGAAGTGGGTTGGTCAGTGGTAGAGGGTTGGTCAGTTGAAGTGGGTTGGTCAGTGGTAGTGGGTTGGTCAGTGGTAGTGGGTTGGTCAGTTGAAGTGGGTTGGTCAGTTTTAGTGGGTAGGTCAGTGGTAGTGGGTTGGTCAGTTTTAATGGATTGGTCAGTTTTAATGGATTGGTCAATTTTAGTGGGTTGGTCAGTTTTAGTGGGTTCGTCTGTGGTAGTGGGTTGGTCAGTGGTAGTGGGTAGGTCAGTTGTAGTGAGTTGGTCAGTGGTAGTGGGTTGGTCAGTTTTAATGGGTTGGTCAGTTTTAGTGGGTTCGTCTGTGGTAGTGGGTTGGTCAATAGTAGTGGGTTGGTCAGTGGTAGTGGGTTGGTCAGTGGTAGTGGGTTGGTCAGTGGTAGTGGGTTGGTCAGTGGTAGTGGGTTGGTCAGTGGTAGTGGGTTAGTCAGTGGTAGTGGGTTGGTCAGTGGTAGTGGGTTGGTCAGTGGTAGTGGGTTGGTCAGTGGTAGTGGGTTGGTCAGTGGTAGTGGGTTGGTCAGTGGTTGTGGGTTGGTCAGTGGTAGTGGGTTGGTCAGTTTTTAGTGGGTTGGTCAGTTTTGGTGGGTTGGTCAGTTTTGGTGGGTTGGTCAGTGGTAGTGGGTTGGTCAGTTTTAGAGAGCTTGGTCATTTTAAATGACTTGGGAAAGTAGGTTACCTTACTTTCCACACAATGCCCCGCCCTGTTGTCATTATCCAACCAATGGCATATATTCAATTTGACTAGGAGCGTGGTTAAAACTAGACTGTGCTTTAGACAGATGTCATATCTTGACCTGACGATCCTCCTAAACAGAAGATCATTGCGTCCACCATGCTGGTCTGTTGGCAAGTGGCGCAGGGTTCACATGCCACGGCTGTGAGGGTTCCGCGCTATTCCCAGCCGCCTTTGTTTTGGCTAATGTTGGCTACACATTCGGAGCTGGGTGGTGCTTGGTGGTGCTGGGTGAAGCTGGGTGGTGCTGGGTGAAGCTGGGTGGAGCTGGGTGAAGCTGGGTGGTGCTGGGTGAAGCTGGGTGGTGCTGGGTGAAGTTGGGTGGTGCTGGGTGAAGCTGGGTGGTGCTGGTGTGTGCTGGGTGGTGCTGGGTGAAGCTGGGTGGATCTGGGTGGTGCTGGGTGGAGCTGGGTGAAGCTGGGTGGTGCTGGGTGAAGCTGGGTGGTGCTGGGTGGACTCAATGATTTCCTGGACACCGGGAACAGATCTCTGCCCGTGACCATCGGTACGCCAGTCGAGTGCGCTAACTACTGAACACCGAGACCCTTAGTTAATTAAGGATTTTATTCTTTAAAAAAAAAGAACAAAAGAAGAAAGAAAAGGAAAGAAAGAAAAAGTGAAAGAAAGAGAAGAAAGAAAGGTTAAAAACAATTTTAAAAAATAACTAGAAACAAAGAAAGATGAAGGGCAGGAAGATAGACAGATAGAAAGTAAGTAACGAAGAAAGAAAGAAAGGAAGAAAAGGCCGAATCTTGCATGAATGCCCTTAGTTTACATTTTCGTAGACCATTTGTTTACTGCAGCCACGAGATTGATTGTGTTTGTGAGCTGATCTGTGCCAGGGGTCTTAACAATTTTAGCCCTGAGGTTTGGGGGGGGGATAGGTGGGGAGTAAAGAGGTTGGATGGGGGTACTGGGTGGGGAGAAGAGATGGAAACAGTGTGGAGAACACAGGGGGTTGGGGTGGGGCAAGTATTAAAAAAGGTTGAACAAATGGCGGGAGAGACAAGATTAGAATACACAGATTTGAACAAAGAAATGGAGGTGCATGGAACATTGGGCAGGGGCATTGAACGTTGGTCAGGTGCATGGAACATTGGTCAGTGGCATGGTACATAAGTCAGGGGCATTGAACATTGGTCAGGGGCATGGTACATTGGCCAGGGGCATGGTACATTGGCCAGGGGCATGGTACATTGGCCAGGGGCATGGTACATTGGCCAGGGGCATGGTACATTGGCCAGGGGCATGGTACATTGGCCAGGGGCATGGTACATTGGCCAGGGGCACGGAACATTGGCCAGGGGCATGGTACATTGGCCAGGGGCATGGAACATTGGTCAGGGGCATGGTACATTGGCCAGGGGCATGGTACATTGGTCAGGGGCATGGAGCATTGGCCAGGGGCATGGTACATTGGCCAGGGGCATGGTACATTGGCCAGGGGCATGGTACATTGGCCAGGGGCATGGTACATTGGCCAGGGGCATGGAACATTGGCCAGGGGCATGGAACTCCGCTGTCATGTTGAGGAGCAATAGATGCTGCAACAAATCTCTACAAGCTATTTTAGGCTGACTCCCTCACTCTAACTATCGCAGTTTCCCCCACTAGCAACACCTCCCCAGCTAGCACCACCTCCCCAGCTAGCACCATCTGCCCAGCTAGCACCACCTCCCCAATCATCACAATCTCCCCAGCTAGCACCACCTCCCCAATCATCACAATCTCCCCAGCTAGCACCTCCTCCCTAGCTCCCACTGACTACCAAACAGCTTCACGGAACAAATAAGGGCCAATGAGGCCCCTGAATCAATGTCACGTGCCTAGCCAGCCCCCCTCACCCCCGATGACGTCAATGTTCTCCATCTATACAGGTGAGGAAACTGGACTAAAAATCTAAAAAACTGAAGTCAAAAATAGATTTACCCTCACCCCCCTCCCCCATAAACACAATCCACAGGAGAGAAACCCATTCCTTCTGTATCTGAAATTTTATTCCGTAGTAATTGGAATTTCCGATGTAAAAATGTTCTTGAAATATTTTTATAAATGTTTTTTCCTCCATCTCTCTCTCTCTCTCCCTGTGTGTGAGTGACTTTCTGTCGGTCTCTCTTTCTCTCTAAGTCTATCTTCTTTGCTGCACAGGCACACGTATGGTGATGCCCGCTGCCTAGATACCTGCATAAAAAAATCACTTAGACTTATATCTTATCTTAGGAATGCGCAACCTTAGAATCTCAAGGAACTCATTTTATATATAAAAATACACATATCGACTTCAACGCGGCCAGGGATGAGGGGGTGGGGTGGGGTGGGNAGGTGTCGGGGGGGGGTATACCATTCCCGTCACTACCCTTACTTTATTTTGCTCTGTATAATGACATAAAAAAATATAGAAAGCGTACATTTATTAAACGAAATGATTCCTTCTGAAGTTCAATCATTCGTTTTTAATCAAGTCTTCCAGTATATGTGACACATACATAAATAATATAATAGTCCAAGTCACTGGATCTGTAACGCTGAGCAGCGATGTACGACAGTCTACAGCAGTTAGTTTAGTTGAAAAATCTGTGTGTTGATGAGCGCTGTAAAAATATTTAATATGATGACGTCATTGTTTGGTGTGCATCGGTGCGCAAAATACAACCCCTATTATTATTATTAAATACTTTGCGTACATTTCATAAAGTTTAATAATTCGTATTTATCAAAAAAGGAAAAGTTAGTTGGTCTTTAAAAAAAAGGTTGGCGCCGTAGGCGCCCAAAAAAAGGGGGCGCCGCAGGCGCCACGGCGCCCCGGAACAATCTAGTTTTTAATAAAGTCTTCCAGTATATGTGACACATACATTTTTAATAATAAAGTCTTCCAGTATATGTGACACATACATTTTTAATAAAGTCTTCTTCCAGTATATGTGACACATACATTTTTAATAAAGTCTTCCAGTATATGTGACACATACATTTTTAAAGAAGTCTGCTAACAGATATAATACATATTAGTTCCTACTGAAGTCTTCTACTACAAATTTTTAAAAAGTAAAAAAGTCATGGCAACAGTTAGCTGCCATATGTTACCTGTAATGTCACCAAACTTAATACAATTCTTACAAGTATCACAAGGCCGTGATATGTTTAGTTAGTTTTACAGGAATATACCCTTGATGGCTTACGTCTGACGTAGGGATAAGGGTAAAACTTTAAAGTAAGGCAGTCTAAGGACGTGGAAAGGGTATGATTGCCTACTCCCCAAGGGTATGATGGTCTACTCCCCAAGGGTATGATGGTCTACTCCCCAAGGGTATGATGGCCTACTCCCCAATGGTATGATGGCCTACTCCCCAATGGTATGATGGCCTACTCCCCAATGGTATGATTGCCTACTCACCAAGGGTATGATTGCCTACTCCCCAAGGGTATGATGGTCTACTCCACAAGGGTATGATTGCCTACTCCCCAAGGGTATGACGGCCTACTCCCCAAGGGTATGACGGCCTACTCCCCAAGGGTATGATAGCCTACTCCCCAAGGGTATGACGGCCTACTCCCCAAGGGTATGACGGCCTACTCCCCAAGGGTATGACAGCCTACTCCCCAAGGGTATGATAGCCTACTCCCCAAGGGTATGATAGCCTACTCCCCAAGGGTATGATAGCGTACTCCCCAAGGGTATGATAGCCTACTCCCCAAGGGTATGATAGCCTACTCCCCAAGGGTATGATAGCCTACTCCCCAAGGGTATGATGGCCTACTCCCCAAGGGTATGATGGCCTACTCCCCAAGGGTATGATAGCCTACTCCCCAAGGGTATGATGGCCTACTCCCCAAGGGTATGATAGCCTACTCCCCAAGGGTATGACGGCCTACTCCCCAAGGGTATGATAGCCTACTCCCCAAGGGTATGATAGCCTACTCCCCACGGGTATGATAGCCTACTCCCCAAGGGTATGATGGCCTACTCCCCAAGGGTATGATGGCCTACTCCCCAAGGGTATGATAGCCTACTCCCCAAGGGTATGATAGCCTACTCCCCATCGAGTGATTCTCTGAGGTCTTGGTTCTCGCGGAGTCAACTCCGCCCCTCTCCAAATGATGGAATGCCGCGAAATTCGTCGACAGTCCCCCCCCCCACACACACTTTTAGCTGAAAACGTTTTGCTTTCTTTCAACGAGGACGAGGTGTGTTTCTGTGACACTGTTAACCTACGACGCCAACCCCCCCCCCCCCCCCCCACCCACCTTTCCCCTCTTTGATTTCAATGGACGCTGCAGTTAAATATCTGAACGTCTTCAAACTTGACCTGTGTTGAGAAAAATTCACGGACATAACAATAATCTTTATGTCAATTTGTTTATGTATTACATTGAGTTGTGAAGCTTCTCAAATCTTTGGTCATCGGATCCCCCAGTGAGTGTATCAGCAGTGACTCTAGCATTATACAA
This sequence comes from Radix auricularia, assembly GCA_002072015.1. NCBI lineage: Eukaryota > Metazoa > Mollusca > Gastropoda > Lymnaeidae > Radix > Radix auricularia. The sequence continues at coordinate 312,693 of MUZC01000530.1, read as the reverse complement.
AAGTGTCTCCTCATACACAGGAACAACTTCTTTGAAATGGTATAATGGCGAGTAACATGGAAACAGCTGAACTCGAAATCAAGTCTCGGACTGGGTTCAACGAGTCCACCTTGGACTACTTAGACTTGAGTAATGGCACAAACCTGAAAGCCTCGTCACAACATCTTCATTCCTCACCCGCCCCCCTCACCCCGCCCAATAAGAAGAATAAGAGAATGAGAATGGCGCACAGTTGGCAATGACAAAAGACAGGAAGGAACTCAGGTCGAATGCCAATGCTTAGATTTTAACCTTTTGACATGTGTGAGAAACGTACCACGCCCATTCGCGGGCGTGTCGTTGGATGGGTCCACCACGGGACAGCTCTAGGCGTGTCGTTGGATGGGTCCAGAAAGGGACAGCTCTAGTCGTGTCGTTGGATGGGTCCAGAAAGGGACAGCTCTAGGCGTGTCGTTGGATGGGTACAGAAAGGGACAGCTCTAGGCGTGTCATTGGATGGGTACAGAAAGGGACAGCTCTAGGCGTGTCGTTGGATGGGTCCAGAAAGGGACAGCTCTAGGCGTGTCGTTGGATGGGTCCAGAAAGGGACAGCTCTAGGCGTGTCGTTGGATGGGTCCACCACGGGTCAGCTCTACGCTTGACTTTGAGCACATGACGTCAAGGTCTTAAAAACAATTAAGTAGAGATGTTGAGGAGAAGACGGAGGTAAAATTTGTGGGGTGAAAACAAGAACGTGTTTTTTTCCACCAATTTCGACTCCGTCATCTCCCAAACATTCACACATCTCCACTCATCTCCCAAACATTCACACATCTCCACTCATCTCCCAAACATTCACACATCTCCACTCATCTCCCAAACATTCACACATCTCCACTCATCTCCCAAACATTCACACATCTCCACTCATTTACCAAACGCCACGAGAATCATCTTCAACTGCCAACAGCATCCCACACTGATCTTGCACAATAACTTATAGTTACGCCTCTTCCCTCTGACTGAATTACGCCCCTGATATAAGGGCGACTGTGAATTTCGCCTTTCGTTGTTTACATCGAGGTATCTCAAACACTGCCACATGTACCCCGACCTTTGTCTAAGAGTACATTCCACTTTGTTCCACGCACACAGACCAACCCTACCCCCCCNAGAATTTTTTTCCCCACCAAAGGCCCCAACCCCCCCCCCCCCCCCCCCCGATACCCTGCTCTCTACTCTCCGGAAAGTTTTACAACGGTATAACCTTAGGGGAGTTACACCCCAGATATACATCTTGCAGATGTCTGTAAAAGCAAACCATGAGTCGGTCTTTAATACTTTAAGACCATGTAAAATCCTGACATATGAGTGACGTAGTACATATGAGTGACGGAGTACACATATACGCTATTGTTTCAGTCATTAGCACACACAAGCTAGGTCCTCTCCATTCCTTTAATGATGACCCCTGTTACGACGGTGACTTTTGACCCACCCCGCCCAAGCTACGAAACTTACAGAGTACCGTTAATGACTTAGTGTTCTATCTAAAAATAGCTATATGGGAATTCCGCCCAGCACGTTTGGTGTTGACGGCTTTAGGGTCGCAGTAGGAACCGGAAGAAGAAACTCGGAGCCCTTTGTGGGCGTCAACTGAATAAAAAAATATACGGTGATACTTCCCATTCCCCCCTCCCTCTCCCCTTCCTTATCGCCCACACCCCATGCTGTGTGTTCGGTTACCCCAATATCGTCAAATGACTTCCGGGCGGATTGCTCGATTGCTCTAACTCTAACGCAGAGTTACGCGCCCTTGTACAGCGGCGTATCAAGATTTGAGCAGTGCTGATGGACATTTTATTATGTTTGAAAAAATAAATTTACCCCCCACCCCCACCCCCCCACACGTATACAAGGAGGTAGAGAGTCCACTTTTTTCATAGGTTGAGTTATTGCCCTTAGCTCTAATGAACTAATGTTGATGATACCAGTTTCTTATGACGTTAACAGACCGCCATTGTGTGGAAAAAATAATTGTGCCAGTTAAATTACACTATAAACAAATAAAATTGATTTCAAAGTCAAACTGTCCATGTACTGTTCGCCTCAACTTCATCAGTCGTAATTATTCGCACGGTCAAGATTTGAAAATATTAAGCCCACCACCCAATCGCCGCCATGTCTGTGCGTTTATCATCTTCCCTCGAGGCGGAAGCGCGAGCAGAAGTGCACGTTAAGCACGTCACGGGGGACACAATGCGAAACGTCTGCTCGGCAGATGACTGCCAGAAATCAGGCCCGAAAAACGCTGGAATATCTTAAATATCTACCCGCCTGCGTATAAATAGAAACGGCCGCGAGTTTAGTTTAACCGAACTCACTGGCACTCGCCAAGCCTCGCTTTGTTCCGATTGCACGAGATTAGGGAATGGGAATTTCAAATCTGTTGAGCTATCGCGGGAAGATCATCAATGGGTTCGGCTTCCTCACAATGGGGTCATAAAAATAAACGTCCCAGGGAGGAAGAGTCAGGAGATGTTGTGGATCAAGCGCAATCGCTCTAACTTAATCTACTCTCTGAATCTGAGTCTAGACAACTCCTTACATATGAGTCTATTTCCTGTAGCTTAATCCATTTCCTGTATAATTCTACTCCATGGATCTTAGTCTGTTTCCAATAGTTAAATCATTAAAACTATTACCTACATTTAAATCTACTCCATAGATCTTAGTCTATTTCCTAAATCTTAGGCTATTTCCTGTATTTTAGTATGCTCCCTACTTCAGATTCTATGTCTTATAGCTCATTCGATTCTTAAATCTTAGTCCAAATCTTCATATTAGACCAAGATATATGAAATAAATGGATAGTCTACTCAATTTATCTTGTAAGACTCAATGAGTCTCAGTTTATTTCATATCATAGTATGTATATTCCTCGCTCGGCTTACTCAATAAATTATAGTTTCTTTAAATATATTTTAGTCTGCTACACCTCCGTCTATCCCTTATATCTAAGTCTATCTGACATAGCTTATTCTTCTTCCCTATGTCTTAAACTACACTCTGTATCTAACTCAGATCTTACACTCGTTGACAGATAAGATGAGTGGAATATCTTAGCATTAACTCTTAAACTTCTAAAAATAGAATATCTTAGCATTAACTCTTAAACTTCTAAAAATAGAATATCTTAGCATTAACCCTTAAACTTCTAAAAATAGAATATCTTAGCATTAACCCTTACCTTTCTAAACATATAGACCCGAATATTTTACCTTAAAATTACGTCTTAATGTGCCACTCTGTTCGCCACTTGATATTTCTAACTTTAAACCAAAAGTTGTGCTTCGGCAGTCATGCCCTCTTCACTTCATTGTGTATTATGACGTCATCACGAGGCACTCCCAAATGTTAGTCGCCGCAATGACTATCAGACCACCTTTTCCAACCCTGGTATACCTGGCGTCGCAAATATCATCTAATACAGACGCTACTATTTATGCACAAGATACCTATTTTAAAAGTGTATGTATCTGTATGCTGAAGTAAGTAGCTAGTAAGTATTTGTTTGTATCTTTATTATTCAAGAGTATCTTAATCTTTATACACATTTTTTAATCTCCAGTTTTCGGCCGCAACCATCGCCGACTTAACAATTTGTTCAAATTCACGTTAGAATCAGCATCCGGTACAGAGGGGGGAGAAAAAAAAGATAATCAGCACCCGGTATAGAGGGGCGAAGAAAAGATAATCAGCACCCGGTACAGCGGGGCGAATTAAGATAATCAGCACCCGGTACAGCGGAGCGAATTAAGATAATCAGCACCCGGTACAGCGGAGCGAATTAAGATAATCAGCACCCGGTACAGCGGGGCGAAGAAAAGATCATCAGCACCCGGTACAGCGGAGCGAATTAAGATAATCAGCACCCGGTACAGTGGGGCAAAGAAAAGATATGGGGCAGCTTTGTCTTACATCAACATACCAGGTGGTACTAGTACATTTACAATCAACATACGCAGGGACAGGAAGTCTAATAAGCTGGCCTGGAAGGTCAGAGGTGACCGAGGGTTAAAGGTTATGTTTATAAAATCTGGCCGGAATGTTAATGAGAGTTGCGGGGGGGGGGGGGGGTAACAAAAAACTAATAAACGGTGGATGACGGTAATTTAATGAATCAATAGATTTTTGGAAACAAAACAATTTATGGCAGGGATTTTTAAAGTTTTTTTGTTCTTATTATTTGTTGAAAAAAAAACATAAATCATTATATCAAAGTAGAGTTAGATTGAGCCAGTGTTATGTTTGATTAAAATTCTAACAACCCAACTCATTTGTATGAAAGAGCCCAACATTAGAAAAGCAGATTTTCATTGATAATTCACTTGTTCCTTTTCTTGTTTGTCAATTTTCCTGCTTGGTTGTTATTTCTCAAATTTAAAAAAGAAATGTAATAAATTCTGTTTGATGTTCGCAAATTCATATTTTCTAAGGTTAACAACAAGAAGCAAATAGAATTCTATATATTTACAGACTTGTCTACGTATTTTTAAGGTGTTCGATATTTTGTCATAATGTTAGATCCCCTGAACTAAAAGAAAACCTAAAAATACACGTAGTTAGCAGGGTAGGGCAAGGAGGTAAGAGGGGGGTTGGGGAGGCAAGGAGGCATGGAGCACGTGATGAGGGAGAAAGAAACAAAGAGAGAGAGAGAGAGAGAGAGCGAGAGAGAGAGAGCAGGTAGAGATGGCACTTTGTTTATACGCTGGATATAAACAAGTCCATTTATGTGCTGTGAGAATAAGGACCTGGTACAAATTAAACGTAAGCTGGAGTCGAATTAACGGCACGACATTATGCGTGTGTGTGTGGGGGGGGGGTACGTGGGCGTAGGCGGTATACACATCGGCATTGGTAGATGACTGCGTGGGCATTGGTGGGGCATTAAAAGGGCATATGTGAGGCATTATACGCGCATTAGTGTGACATTACATGGGCATATGTGAGGAATAATATGGGGCATAGGTGGTGCATTACATGGGCATAACAAAGGATGACGGGCATGGCAGCTGTTAATTAAACTTACGGGCATCGATAGAGGACGACACGGACATAGGTCGTGTGTGGAAGACAGCCAGTATTTGTAGAGTCACAATTCTAAGCGGTCTCATTTTTTTGGCGGGTATAAATTAAGAGTGTAGAAAGGGGGAGAGAAAGAGAGAGGATGCGGGGAAGAAGGTGGGGGATAAATGTAATAGTTTGAACGGCTCAACTTGCGGATTAACGTCGGGTTAGTGTTTACATTCTGATAGTCTCCCTTTGATGCCATCGCCCTTATGAAATCCAATAGTTCCTTAACTAGCCATTAACTAGCCATCAAGTGATATCTCTTCACGCCGTATGTCGTAGAGATTCAGTTCTGGGCTTTGTCTTCATCGGCTCAAAGAACTATTCTCCGCGATTCTCCGCGTGGGGCGGGCCGGGGGCGCTCATAAAACAAAGGGAGACCAGGTCGTATAATCTGGAAGCTGAAGATATTTAAACAATAATTCTAAAAAGTTTTTTATGACTGGCGAAAGATCGCGTGCGGGTGGGGGGGGATCTGGGTCGTAAACTCACCCCCCACTCCATCCACGCACACCCACTCACACCGAGGCTCTGGTCTAACAGGTGAGAATATCGAGGTACTAGACGCCGAGTCGCCATAAAAACCGTTAGAGCTGATATTAGAGGGAGAGATAAATTGGGCGTGAAAAATGTCGGCTGCATTAAGGGTATAGTGGCAGATCAAATATGGATGTGTGCTGTCACCATGGCTACACGCGTGTGGGCGGATCAAATATGGCTGTGTGTTGTCACCCTGGTTACATACTTGTGGGCAGATCAAACATTGCTGTGTGTTGTCACGTCAACATGGTTACACGCTTGTGGGCAGATCAAATATGGCTGCGTGTTGTCACCATGGTTACATCCTTGTGGGCAGGTCAGGGCTATGGCTCCGCTTCCCGTCACCATGGTAACATACAGAGACCACCCTCTTGTCTCCCAGTTACATCCCATGGATGTACACACGTAAAAACTTAAAAGTTTACTACAAAGTTCAGCGTTTTCTAAACAATTCGACGAATGTGCGCGCTAGATGGGCTTAAAATGTGTTTATTAATGAAACACTGTACTTAGACACCTATACCCACAATACTTTTACTATAGAAGACCATCTTTTCCCCACAGGCAGAAACGGTTTTTCTTTACGGAAATTGCTCTAAAAAAATAACTAAAATTTGAGAACCTCTGAATAAAAACCAACCCGGCTCACCTACAACGATAAAGCCAACCCCAATGAGATATAAAAACCTGTAACCTCTGGCATTCAATCTACCTTAACCACCTTCTGCCAGCAGGTGAGTGAGTGAGCGCGCGTGCCTAAATTCTCGTGATACTACAGAATTAAGACAACAACAAAAGAAAAACGACCCTTCTATAAACAGATGAAAAGTGATAGCGTGGTAAGAGGACTCGGCTAAACTTTGGACTCGATCAACGGCGAGCATTACGTTCCCTTGCAGGGAATATACGTTGGCAGGCAGCAACATGCTAGAAACACGGAGTAAGTAACTCGTGACGTTGCCACACCGAGAGAATGTCGAGGGTGAAAAGATCTGAACACGATACTGAAGATATCCTTATTCTTTATGTTTTTGGCATATTTGAGAGAGGATGTGTTGTAAAAAAAAAAAAAAACAGGGTGGGAAGAGAGATATGAAGAGGGTGAGGCGAAGAGTTGAAGCGAGGGAGGGAAGTGTAAAATAGGTGACATGTAAAATGGGTGACATGTAAAATGGGTGACATGTAAAATGGGGATCGTGGAGATTGTTTTGGAGGGTGGAAAGTTCCACTTTTTTCCAGGCTTTGATGTCACATGGCAACATTTACTGCCATTCCCAAGCTAGCCACATGACTGCTCAAAGGTCCAATAAGTCTAGTTGTATGGCCAGTTATAAAAATTATCTATCCTTCTATTATTATTACGTCACCATATCCGTGTTGTGTGACTTCACGGCATTTCCCGCCAAACACCTGTTCAATGACGTCAAATGCGGCTCACTTCTAGGACCAATTCATAAATCTGATATCCAATCGAAAGTCATCTGCCGACACGAGAATGATCTTCACGAGAAATACATGCTGCACTTCTCGTCCATTGTCGAGGTCTTAAAAAACAAAGAATAATAGTGTCTCTCGAGGTACGATTCCCGGCAGTCTTTCTAGTATTTATCTTACGAGTCACTTCAGGTACCGGTACTTTATTGTTTTGTTGCTCTGATATTTACGACCTGGTGGCATGTGCGGGACGAGCGACTGGCGAGGGCAAAAAATCATACAGTTGAAATTGGAACTGTGTGCTCGTGGTGTTCAGGTAAAAATGATCTTCTTCCACGATTTAGTGACTTTTAAAAACATTTAAATTTATCATTTCTGAATGTTTAGATTTAGGTTGACAAAACTAAACACCTGTCCAGACCTCGGAGGTCACGTGACAAATGAGTCGTCATCTCAAAACGAAGTCGCTGGAGTCGTTATTTCTCAGCAACCGCGCTTCCGGTCCGAATAACCCGTTGAATGTTGTGGACTGTCCACATCCCTAAATTCGCCATACATCTTGACAACTTGAGTCCCAGTGGTGATGACGTCACGTACACAACAGCTTCTACGGCAAAAGGGTATGGGAAATGAACAGGAACCAGGAAATCTTTAGATATTTTATTAAAAAAAACTGAAGAAAAATATTTGAACATTGATGTCGCAAAGATTGGTGTGTCGCGAGGTGCGGTGTGTCCTGAAGATTGGTGTGTCGCGAGGTGCAGTGTGTCGTGACAACTGTTGTGCCGCAATCTTTGGCTGTGTCCCGGTGTGCCGTATTGTTCCCATGCGCCTCTACCACAAACCACTTTCGGACTTCAGGCCGCGCAGTCGCGTGCGAGTTCTGATCAGGGACACCGTGTCATTTTTATGACGTCACTAGAGCCCGAAAGTTAGGGAGCTCTAGCTCCAGGAGCTTAAGTTAGCATGTCCCGGTGCGTGGAAACGTGCAGCCGGCAGGTTCATCACGCGGTGGGCTATCGGAAATGATGACGTCACCGGGTCCAAACTCATTGTCCCGGGTTACGGTAAGGGATGACGTTGCAATCTGAATGACAACTGGTTGCTGTCAGCGATGACATTACCGACACCTTCATAAATGACCGCACTGTTTGCTGCCTAAATGACGACCATCTGTCTTGTTAATGTCAGAAAGTATAAAGTTGTTTTTATAAGAAAATCAAACCACAGGGGCGCATCTTTTAACATGTTATATGTAAGGTATATTTTTCCATTAAAAAAAAATCCAATTACAGCAAGAAATTCAAAAATGTTTTTATATCTAGGGCTAGAAAGAGAAAAATAATAAAACCCCTCGGCCGCACCTCGAACAAGACGAAACGCTGCAATAATCGATGCGCAATATACGGCTTTTTAGCACTTAAACTTTCATAACAATATTAGCGGAGCAGATGTGAGGGGACGATATTGCCGTGACGTACGAGCACTTTCCCCACAGTCCAGGTCATAAAATGGAGAAAAAAAATGATCCGCTCAATACTCCTATACCTGCATGCAATGACACGCACACATTTCCTAGGCGTACACACACACACACACACAAAAGCGCCCCCCCCCCGGCCCAACTCTCCCACGATAAAATAGTAACCGAATTCGAACTCACAGTTTCAACCGAGCGCTCGCATTCCAAAGACCTTGATTGGGTCAAACTTCGTTAGGCCAGCAGACACGGCCCCACGCTGGTGGGACATATCAGACACGGGGCCCCCACATCGGCCTGGCAATCCTTCAGACAGCGGTGGTGGTGTGGGGGAGAGGGGGGAGAGGGGGGGAGGGATGTTTTAGCAAATATCCTCAGAGCCAGGGAGACAACCTTTCTTAAGGGAAACAAGGGGCGGGTACTCAGATTGGAGATGGTAAAATAGTGGCAGAGGGGAGAGGGGATACAGAAGGCCATCTGCTTTGTTAAAAAAAAAAATTTTAATAGCGTAGTTAAAGAACTTAAAGAGGAATGAAGTTATAAACGGTGGACATCCAACATGCACACTGACGCTGTCACATAGACGCAGACTCGCACTGACGCTGTCACATAGACGCAGACTCGCACTGACGCTGTCACATAGACGCAGACTCGCACTGACGCTGTCACATAGACACAGACTCGCACTGACGCTGTCACATAGACGCAGACTCGCACTGACGCTGTCACATAGACGCAGACTCGCACTGACGCTGTCACAAAGACGCAGACTCGCACTGCCACATAGACACACACTCAAAAACACACTGCCACACACACTCTCTCACTGACTCACTGCCATAGAGACATACATCAAGACAAATCTATAAATTAAGTAATTAAGGACTTATTGCAACAATTTTCTGATTATTTATTTATTAAGGGATATTTAGGACAAATACATGCGTTAAGAAACTATAGGCTTTGGAAACTAAGGCTAAAATCTAAGGGTAAGAATACGAAAATAAGGCTAAGATATCACGGCTAAATTCTAAGGCTAAGGCTCTTTAACTGTGTGTCTCTGTGTGTTGGAGGGAGGGGGGCGCGAGTTTCATGGGAGGTTGGAAGGGGAGGGGGTGCTAAAAGTGTTTTCTTAAGACATCGGGCGCCAGTGCTCTGTCAACCACGATGACCCACAAATCAGGACAGCCAATGTCAAGGTCGTGATGGGATGTGTGGGGGTGGGGGCGGGGTGCCC
>MUZC01000530.1:258630-274939 GCA_002072015.1 Radix auricularia | reverse complement strand
CAGAATAGGACTGACCATGACAGAATAGGACTGACCATGGCAGAATAGGACTGACCATGGCAGAATAGGACTGACCATGATAGGCCTAAGCAATCATTGAGTTCATGGAATTCCTTAAACGTCACATAAAGTCGACCCCCAAACCTTCATCCAACGCTCCCCTCCACACAATGACCAAACCCCTCCCCTCCCCACGTTATCAGATGGACACAATCTCCAGATGACCTTAACAGCTGACGGGAGGAAAACAATTGTCCCTTCAGTAGTGTGACGTCAGAACCATCTCCCCCCCCTCTAGGAGACAAAGTGGGGAGGGTGTTCGACGGGAAAGGGGAGGGGTAGGGTTGGTCTTCGTTTAACGGGGCGTGCCAATGGGCTTGGGGCACTCTACACGACTATTTCTCGTTGTTGGGAAAGCCTGACTCTCCGAGACTGAACGAGGGCTGAAGAGAGATGTCTAGGTGAACTCACGGGGCACTTACACAGACCCACCAGGGGGCACCTACACAGACCCACCAGGGGGCACCTACACAGACCCACCAGGGGCACCTACACAGACCCACCAGGGGCACCTACACAGACCCACCAGTGGGCACCTACACAGACCCACAGGGGGCACCCATACGGACCCACCACGGGGCACCTATATAGACCCACCACCACGGGGCACCTACACAGACCCACCACGAGGCACCCACACAGACCCACCACGGGGCACCTACACAGACCACCACGGGGCACCTACACAGACCCACCACGGGGCACCTACACAGACCCACCAGAGGGGAAACATTGCAATAAACAAATGGGTGTGGTGCACCTTAACTATATGTATAACATACAACGCGATGCACATAACATACTTTTTTACTACACACTACAGCAGTGATGGCAAACCTTTCTGGGACCGAGTGCCCAAAATTCAATTAAAACATACTTTTATATTGCAAAGTGGCAACATTAAGTGCCAGCACAAAGTGCCAGCACAGAAATTGATCAAGGAAGTACTTTAGTACTTTGATTAAGGAAGTCTTTTAGTTGCGTGCCGGCTAATGATGCTCTGCGTGCCGTCTGTGGCACGAGTGGCATAGGTTCGCCATCACTACACCAGGCTATTAAGGCAGTCTGTGTTTTTTTTTTCAATCACGTGCTATCAGCATTGCCCAGGTTTCGCCCCAATACTACGTCATACAACGTGAACAAAAGTGCAGCTGTCATTACTTTTATTTATCAGCCAGCTTGTATCCGCTATTTGCACTTACATTTATTTGGTATCTGACAGCTATATAAGAAACTGTCTGATTTGTGTAGGCTGTTAGCTAGTATCTGATTTGTCTGGGGCTATTAGGTATTGTATGGCTTGAATCGAGTGTCGGTATTAGCTATTGTCTGTTTTCTGTCGGTAATAGCTATTGTCTGTGTTCTGTCGGTATTAGCTATTGTCTGTTTTCTGTCGGTATTAGCTATTGTCTATTTTCTGTCGGTAATAGCTATGGTCTGTTTTCTGTCGGTACTAGCTATTGTCTGTTTTCTGTTGGTATTAGCTATTGTCTATTTTCTGTCGGTATTAGCTATTGTCTGTTTTCTGTCGGTATTAGCTATTGTCTGTTTTCTGTCGGTATTAGCTATTGTCTGTTTTCTGTCAGTAGTAGCTATTCCCTGGTTATTGTCGGTACTTAAAATTAGAAGTATTTACGACATTAAAAGAAGAGAAACGATGCGTTCAAAAAAAAAAGAGAAGCCCATTTGAACAAAACATTGAGAACTACTAAACAAGAGAGAGAGAGAGAGGAACGCCTAAGTTAAACACTTAACGACAACACACACATTGAACACACACACATTGATTGCTTACCTTAGGGTTCAACTTTTTTGGTACAGCCACTTTAGGATCCACCTGTGGAGAGACGAGGTAGAGGTAACTGTTATCCATGTCTGGATTCAGGTGAGGGCGACAGGTAACACTGTCCACACAAACGGTCAATTAATCCTTAAAGTGGTCACGGCGCAACGGTTAATTAAGGCTCGGTGCTCCCAATTTTGTGGACTTTCATAGACTGCACATAAACTTCTTGGTCCTATTGACTTGTCGTGTTTATATGAACCGTTATATGGTAGGACTGACTTGTGTAAATATGAGCTTTTAGTTGCTAGGAACTGTTAGGTTCTATGAAGTAGTTCTGAGCACTGTTCGGACGAGTAGGTCCTATATGTACTTGTTAGTACTTGATGAGAAGGTCCTGGGTGTTACTAACTACAAGATCCTCAACTATTTTTGGAAATGTTTTTATGCGAGAGAAAACTGTAGGTCAAGGTCAAGGTCTTGCTCTTAACTGTGACAAATACAAGCTCTCATCTAATGGATACAATCTTAAATGTTTAATACCGGACAATGGTCACTGTAAGCGCAAGTCAATTTCACTCTACCGTGACAATGGTTTCTAACACTCACACTGTCAATGAGGCTGCAAATAGACAAACCAATGGTTTCTTACACAAACTGTCACTGTCATTTAATGGATACTGTCTTAAATTTCTCGAACTGCAGCAATCAAAGACTGACTAACTGCAACAATCAAAGACTGACTAACTGCAGCAATCAAAGACTGACTAACTGCAACAATCAAAGACTGACTAACTGCAACAATCAAAGACTGACTAACTGCAACACGTGTTTCAATATAAATCAACATATAGAAAACGATGGTAAGTGCAACACTTAGTCATTAAAATAACATACACCACTTAATCATGCACATAGCGTACATTCCATAACCATTCACATCCAATAAACGAATTAATCATTCACATCCCATGCGCCACTTAATCATTCACATCTCATACACCGGTTAATCATTCATATCCCATACACGAATTAATCATTCACATCCCATACACCACTTATCATTCACATGCCGTACATCAATTAATTCCTACATATCCAGGAAACTACTTATTCCTCCCAATCTCGAAAAAATCTTAATCATACACATCCACTAAAAATATGTTTTAAAAATCTTTTCCCCCANNCCCCCCCCCCCCCCCCCCCCAAACAAAAAAAAAAGTCTAAAAATGGCAGCCCGTGAAGTAGGAGACGTGAAGCTTTAAAGTTCACAACAAATTCCACAATTACAACTATAATAAATACATCACAACCCTTGAACCCCAACCTTGCCCATTTAGTCCTGGGAGTAGGGGGGGAGAGGTAGAGAAAGTTATAACCTGTCAATAACAGGACAGTAAAATGCTGACCTTAATTTCAACAAGGACCTTTTAGCTAATCAGCACCAGCAGATCAATAAGGGATTTACTCGGGTTATCAAATTAAAGTCCATCATGTTTCTAATGAGATATTAGTTTTCTTTACAGCCGAGGAGGCGGGGCTGGGTGGGGNCTGAAACTTCAGTTTTTCTGAGTGGGGTTTGGTGTGAATGGGGTTTGGTGTGGGTGGGGTTTAATGTGGGTGGGGTTTGGTGTGGGTGAGGTTTGTCGTGGGTGGGGTTTGGTGTGGGTGGGGCTTGGTGTGAGTGGGATTTGGTGTGGGTGGGATTTGGCGTGGGTGGGGGTTGGTGTGGGTACGGGGCTGGAGAATTGGGTTCGTCAAACCTTTTGGTTATAGCCAAAATAAGATGTAGGATTTATTTAGCGTGTAATAACTGGTAAGTTTGTTAACCCATGTGGGATAGGGCAAGGACCGTGTATTTTATGGATGGGTCAGTGTTTGACCACTACGATGACCCCTATGTGATGCTCCAAGTCCAAAGTTTCAAAACGAGACTTCCTTATACTTATCGTAATACTTTGTTAACACAGAAATGTTTCGGCCATTCAAAGGTGAGTTACTGCTCATACCACAAAGTCGATGGGATTTGTTCTACACGTGGCAAACGATTAAATCTTTACTTGCAGATAAAAGTCTCTAAAGCCCGGTTCGCACGCATAACTTTTGATCAAAATTTGATAAATAGCCATGGAAACTTGCGTCACGCACTATTTTATTTGGCGAACTCAATTTATTTTCAGTTATGTATAAAGATTTTGAAAGTTGTGACTTGACCAAATTTTGATAAAAATTTGTACGATTGAACAGGCTTTAAGAACATGTCGATTTAACAGTACTGTGAGACAGGATTCTAGCACTCTGCCAGTGAAGTCCTACAGTCACAAACGAATGATATCAAACACACGTCTAATAAAGTCCTACAGTCACAAACGAATGGTATCAAACACACGTCTAATAAAGTCCTACAGTCACAAACGAATGATATCAAACACACGTCTAATAAAGTCCTACAGTCACAAACGAATGATATCAAACACACGTCCAATGAAGTCCTACAGTCACAAACGAATGGTATCAAACACACGTCCAATGAACAGTCACAAGATCTAGGCGCATGTCTATGAATCAACGCGGCGCACCAATATGTTGTAACACAATTTCAATTACACGATTAACAGAACAACACTCCGACATCCAGTGAATGATGTCACATAGAATCCCACTGTTCAGTTATCCAGACCAATGCCCAGTTTCGAGTAATCCTGTCACAGGTCCACTGGTCACCAACTACGAATGCACCTCCACCACACGGGCCGGGAAACATGCAAAGCGCCCCAAACCTTTGGGTTCCCATCCCAGTTCGACGAATGTCTGGCTTGTTTGAGCGCCGGGTTTGTACCAATAAAACAAACTAAAAATAAAGTTCTTGAAAAGAGTGGGGTGGGAGAGAAGGGGGGGACTACGTCCCAGTGGGCCCCCGTCGGTCCTACACAGGCCATACCTTTCACACACCCTCATTCGTGTGTCTTTCTGGAGGAGGTATGCAGATGGAGGCAGGCATGGCCGTGTATAGGAAGGAGTGAAAGATCACGAAGGGAAGTAACCCAACACCGTTGTTTGGGGAGGATGAGCAAACAGACGTCTCCAGTGGACTGAACAAACCGCGCCACAAACACGGGCGAAAAGACGACATCGCGGACCGTCGTAAGCCAAGGCGCTGGTACGCTTTCGTCGCGGCGGAGCTGGAACTATAAGGGGGGATCATCTGAGCAAGGCGGGGATCCTCAATCATTTCCGGTCGTAGCCGCAACAATGGTTCATTCGACGGGATAATCCGATGATGCAGCGCTGAACCATTGTTGGATTTTTATTAAAGCGATAATAAAAGTTGAAGGGTGGGGAAAGATAGAGGAAGAGAGAAGAAACAAATTTTTTTTTTTCAACGGTTTAAATCCACAATATCCTTTCAAGGGAGACAATTCCGAAGCCAGGAATTTGATTTGGTCGTGAAGACAATGTTTCGGGCTTATCCTTCCTTGGGGTTAGTGTTTCTGTTGGCGTTGTTGTAGTTCGAGTTGACGTGTATACAGTATCACTGTACACTTCTATATTACCGGGGGTGTCGATGTTAAGCTACAGTTTTTCGAATATTTCCGACTGCTGCAACTGTACACACTTACTGAAACTTCAGTTTTTCTATACGCAATCTATAAATATAATTCTCCTCATGGTTCAACCATGCCGGACACCAAGCAAGCTGTCTAGCCCCACCGACCAATCAGCTGGCAAGAAAAGGTAGTGCAGACGGTTGGGGGGGGGGGTCATCGAGACCAACAATTCGTGCAATTGAGGTCAATTACTTTGTTCTGTCAGAACAACAAATAGCATGTATTTCGTAGTGTAGTGGTTACTACATTCGCCTAACACGCGGAAGGTCGTATGTTCAAGCCCCAGCTAAGACATACCTTTTTAAAAAATTTTAAAAATGTTTGTGTTTGTGCCCGTTCATTTCCCACTTTCTTTTCGAACATGACTGCGCAACACCGCTGTAAACTTTGTTCTCGACATTGGCATAGTAACTTCGTGCTCTCCGTTGTGCTCAGTGACAGAAAAGTAGTCACTCACTCTCCTACACAATTACTTTAATAAAATGTCACACGTCACTAAATCATTAGCGGCGTATGCTACGACGCGGGTCGGCTCTTTTTATTTAAACGCATTACAGTGTGTGGGTGTGGGTGGGAGGGTGGGGAGGGTTGATACCGAATGAGGTAACTAGAACATGTTCACTGAAGGTTTGCGGGCATTCAGACATACTGCGATCGACATAAAACACTATTGACATATGTTGCTCTTGACACGTAACAGTATTGACCTATGGCACTATTGACGTATGGGCCCATTGACATATGGCACTATTGACATATGGGCCCATTGATATATGGCACTATTGACATATGGGCCCATTGATATATGGCACTATTGATATATGGCACTATTGGCATATGGCACTATTGACATATGGCACTATCGACATATGGCACAATTGACATATAACACTATTGATATATGGCACTATTGACATATGGCACTATTGAAATATGGCACTATTGACATATGGTACTATTGACATATGGCACAATTGACATATAACACTATTGATATATGGCACTATTGACATATAACACTATTGAAATATGGCACTATTGATATATGGCACTATTGACATATAACACTATTGACATATAGCACTATTGACATATGGCACTATTGACATATAACACTATTGACATATGGCACTATTGACATATGACACTATTGACATATGGCACTGTTGACATATGACACTATTGACATATGGCACTATTGCCATATGAGACTATTGACATATGGCACTATTGCCATATGAGACTATCGACTTTCACCGCACTGCTCTGAAAACGACAAGATAAGTGCTGAGATAAGTTGTCAGTATTTGAACCGGGAAGTGTGCAATGATGCGTCATTAACCTGACCGTCACGTCACAATGTTAGGTGCACATTTTAACAACCACACCCGGCGGTTTAACTTCACGTGTTGCCAATGTGTGTGTGTGTGTGTGTGTGTGTTGTGTGTTGTTGTGTGAGTGTATTTTATTTTTGTGTGTGTGTTGTAGTTTAGATAATGTACGGTGTTTTAACACGCCTTTATGTACTTCTGGTGTATAGGAAGACTTTCAAGAAAATGAGAAGATAATTCCAATTAAACATAGGCTATTCTCTCCCCTTTTAGCACCCGGATCATCAATTACACAAGCTCCAAGTATTCACCCAGTATTAAAAGTTGTGAGTTGTCAGAACCTGGTGTATATTAACCGGGGACTCACGAGAAGATAATCAGTTGATTGATTATACCCTTTAACATCTAGGGATTGTTTATACCCTTTAACATCTAGGGATTGTTTATACCCTTTAACAGGATTGTTCGAACCCATTAACATCAATGCCACTGAAAATGAAAGTTGCAACAATTCAAGGTGAAGGTCCTTAAACTACCGACCGGGCCCACTGACGTCAGTGGGATACTGCATGTGGACGCCGCCATTGATCTATTTACCAAACACAATCATTCGTTCACCATAACGAGGCTCCCAATACGCGACAGTGACTTAAGATACGAAATAACGTAAGATTAAGCATCTTTAAAGTAAGAATTTTCAAGTGATTAGAAATTACATTTGAATAGAGATAAGCGATAACATTTTTAAAATTCTAAAAACTATTAATTTATTATTATATAATGTATGCATTATTTATCTTTATGTCGGAAATNNNNATATATATCAGTGTTATCAGCAGTACTAATTATTAGAACCTTCGAAAGTTACTTAACAATTTATCAGGGATTGATATTTACTTGAAATTTCTTATCTTTGAAGCAATGTTTTTCGCTGTTAATTTCCTCTCAGCTGCTGAAATCCCGATGGTCCAAAAGATCGCATTCCTAATTGATTCGCTCTACTTCTTTTCGAATATCCGTGTTCTCTTTCGAGTGAGTCGCCCTCTATGAACTGTAACAAAGTAATCGATTGTACTCTAAATATCGATACCGCGTCTTCAATCGATTTTCTTATCGAGAACTTATCCAGTATTTAATTTTCTACGAGCTCACATTTACATTAGTTATATGGACACACACACACACACACACACACGACACACAGATGTTTATGTCAACAAGAGCACGTTGTTTAAACTCCATCCTGTAAGAGTTTAGACGTAATGGATGTTGCAGATGGAAGAACGGCCAATAAATGAAAAGTTTGTGTTTATAATTTTTTTTTAAAAAAGATCTCTTTCTCTCTTTATTTTAAATTTTCTTTTCAGTCCGTGCAGATTTTCACCAGACAGTTCACCGGCAGACAGTTCACCGGCATACAGTTCACCGGCAGACAGTTCACCGGCATACATTTCACCGGCAGACAGTTCACCGGCAGACAGTTCACCGGCAGACAGTTCACCGGTAGACAGCTCACGGGTAGACAGCTCACTGGCAGACAGCTCACTGGCAGACAGTTCACCGGCAGACAGTTCACTGGTAGACAGCTCACTGGTAGACAGTTCACTGGCAGACAGTTCACTGGCAGACAGTTCACCGGCAGACAGTTCACCGGCAGACAGTTCACATTCAGACAGTTCACCGGCAGACAGCTCACCGGCAGACAGCTCACCGGCAGACAGTTCACATTCTTAAAAGATCGTTGACTGTTACACTGAGGGGGGGACGGGACATCAGGACCACGTCACTGTCCCTAACTGGTCATCTGACTATTGTGGACATCAGGACCACGTCACTGTCCCTAACTGGTCATCTAAAGACTAGTGGACATCAGGACATCGTGATGGGATGTTACGCATTCGGCGCCCCCGTAAGTCCCATGTACATAGAATCTTACCATTAAATTCACGAGTTAAATTATATCTAAAACGTTAAATTCACTTTTTCTATGTAAACCGGTAAATTCACTAATTTACTTAAATCTACACCGTTAAAAGCGTTACTTGAATCCAGGGCGCCCCCCCTCAGACCCCTCCTCCCCATGACTACGGCCCTGGCCAGCCTTGACCGTATCAAAGCCACTGAGTTGAAAATACTGTTTGTAGCTTTGTGTTATACACCGGTGACGTCAGCGCGAGTAGGAAGTGCGTTGAACGCGAGGAATACACGAGGGAAATGTTGTAAACGCTGTGTCTAAAGGCAACAACGGTACGTTCATGAATTATAGAGACGGTTAAAATGTTCATAAGTACAGCACGGTACAGGTACAAGGTATAAGTATGGGAGATACAAGCTCACTTACAATGATCACTTGTTCACTGACAATGCGCTGTCTTCATCAACTCGACTGAACATTGTGTCTGCCCATTCATCAAAGCGTCAGTCCGTTCGACCGCCCCGATTATCTATGTCTTTATACATATCTATATACGTTAAATAGATGTTTCCAGATAAAATGAATCCCATGTTTTCCCTGTTTTCATATGTTAAACATGATTTCTGTTGAAAATCACAACTATTAACGGTAGTTGAAATGAGGGGGTGGGGGGGGGAGGGGAAGCTCAAATAATTGACTTCTATTCCTGCTCCTGAACAGACCACATACACAAAAATTCTCCTTTCCCGTCATGCGTTCAGGACAAGCAAGAAAAACCAACACACCATCAACATTGAAAACTCTATATAGCACAAATGCATGACCAGGCATAAACCACAGATAAGCTAACGACGCTTTAATCTTCTGTATAGAAGGACCGCCTGTCAATGTAACAGTTAACATGTTGATACGTTGTGACAGACACATAACCTCTAAATGACATTGACTCTATAATATATGTTATTTGACAAGCCACGTGGTTTAAGACTACCGTCTAATACTCAATACTCTAATGATACGAGCACCTGGCTCGTTTCACAAGTGAAGAATACACAGAATGTACACACAATGTACACAGAATGTACACAAAATGTACACAGAATGTACACAAAATGTACACAGAATGTACACAGAATGTACATAGAATGTACACCAGACACACAAATTATAAACACATAAATAGAAAAATGTTTTTGATCTATCCTGGAATATTATAAAACAATTCTGAAATTTCGATTCGTCTCTTATCCCAACGACACGAATATTGGAGCACGGTAGATCACAGATGTGACATCAAGAAATTGAACGATTATCCGTGGCACAATCCGAAAATATACCACAATCACATAAACCAAAGCCACAGTCACATAAACCACAGCCACAATCACCGAGCCTCCAGTTATCTCGACTGGCCTCCAACAGCAGCCACAACTGCGTATGTGGACAGCAGGGGCCTCAGCCCAAAAGCTACAAACAGCCGGCTGTTTCCCACCCCCCCAACCCCCTCTCCTATAATCCAACTCACTTTCAAACCATTCGTTGTGAGGTCTGATCGTTAATCCGTATGCAAGCTGTGTTGGTCCGGCCACATACGTCATCGTTATCCTAATCCTAGCTCCCCCCTCNCTCTCTCTCTTTTCCTTACAGATACCTGAGTAAACACTGAGTTTTTTTGTTTTCATTTTTTTGTTTTTTGGTTTGATGTAAAAAAAACCCGTTAAAAAATGTCCGCCCAGCCGTTGACAATGAGTCGATTTGAAAGATGAATGATCCACAGTGATGTGTTGGTCACGTGATTGGACCGGTCAGTTGGCGGGGACCAGGAACTTATTAGGTACTGCCAACCAGCCATGGTTGGACGGATCTGACAGTGACAGTCGACAGCTGCTGGATTGACATTGAGTCCGGTCAGCGCTGTAGGCACGTGACTGACCACGCTAAATAGCTAAAACAAAAATTCAATTCATAGGGCATAAACATTTCCTAAAAACAAGCAGATCTAATCCAGAAATCGATCACGTTTGAAAAATCTAAAACGAATATTTCGGTTATAAATTCCGTCTACATATAAAACAAATATCCCAGTCATAAATCACGCCAAATATATAAAACAAATATCCCAGTCATAAATCACGCCAAATATATAAAACAAATATCCCAGTCATAGATCACGCCAAATATATAAAACAAATCTTCACGTTAGAGATCACGCCAATCACTTAAATAGAATATGACCGTGACACCTGACAACAATCGGCAGGAAATCTTCCAGTTACAATCATGATTGTCAGACACGTCACGTTTACCATCAGATATGACGTATTTACAGAGAATGATATTTCCTCGCTATGTGTCTACAGCCACTGGGATAAAAGGTGACAGTTGTGTCACAAAGAAGGTGACAGTTGTGTCACAAAGAAGGTGACAGTTGTGTCCTAAAGAAGGTGACAGTTATGTCACAAAGAAGGTGACAGTTGTGTCACAAAGAAGGTGACAGTTGTGTCACAAAGAAGGTGACAGTTGTGTCACAAAGAAGGTGACAGTTGTGTCACAAAGTAGATGACAGTTGTGTCACAAAGTGACACGCACAATGTCCGTCAAACCACTACGTCACTACGTCCTAGTATAAAGACACCGGTCCAAAACAACGTCCTCACAGATGAAGGCTCCCCACGAAATAGACAACGCCCAAACAGACCGGTAGATGAAGGCTATCCACGAAATAGACAACGTCCCCACAGACCGGTAGATGAAGGCTCTCCACGAAATAGACAACGTTCTTATCCACGAACAACTAGCAGACGTCACTCGCTGGATGCTCGCTCGGGTGGCCGGAGTCGAAGACGACGACCGTTGAATTCACGAGATCGACGAGTCCTTCCTGTAAGAGGATTATCCCAACCTAAGAACGTCATCCAACTCGAGGTATTTGCGAGGGGAGATCGTTAGCTATGTGCTGCGCACCGATTGTTCTGGTCTTCTGTGTGGGGC
This sequence comes from Radix auricularia, assembly GCA_002072015.1. Taxonomy (NCBI): domain Eukaryota; kingdom Metazoa; phylum Mollusca; class Gastropoda; family Lymnaeidae; genus Radix; species Radix auricularia. The sequence goes on along the minus strand of MUZC01000530.1, from coordinate 263,251 downwards.
CGTGGAGCTGTTTTGTGATGTCCTCACCCTGGCAACATATGCTGCGATCTACGGGACACAATTCTCTGTGTCTGCTTGCTTTCATAATGTGTGTGTGTGGGGGGGTGTGTGGAGAGAAACACCATCACATCACCCAGCTCTCTACAGGGAGAGGGGCGCGATTTGTTACATTCCTTCTATTGACACAGCAAACTCAGAGTCGGTACACCCATCCCCATCCAGGACAGTCCCCACATCCCCCCACCCCTCTGCCATGGCCCCTCATCAAACTGTGACCAAAAGTACTTTAACCCCGATTTCGCCTCGTGTGATGCTATAATTTTGTCTCGTGACGTGACGTAGGACAGATCCAGAGCCTCCTAAAAACCAATCATAATTCTCTTACTCTAAACCTCAATACACCACACACCCCGACTAAATACACCACACACCCCGACTAAACACACCACACAAGTCGATACGACTGTGAATCCCCACTCTGCAACACCTTCTAATTATAAACCATTCCTCTTATTTACACCCTCAGGAAGACCATCTTACATCTTCTAGAACAAAACGTAATAGGGATGGATGCACCGGGAGAAAGATTTTAACGCGTCACCCCTCCTATGCCCCAAACCGGGATACGCCCTTTCCCTCAAGCTCCGCACTTATGGTACGTTACAAGTGATGTCACACCACCCCCACACACACGCGCGCCCACCCCCGCAACTCCCAACGACTGCTCCACGACCATAGATTCGATTCTCTTCTTTTGTCCTCTCTCCACTCTCTCGGTGTTTCGCCTTAAAACAGGAGAGTAAACTGACCAAAGAAACTCGTGTTTGCCGACACGGCCCTCATGTGTTTGCTCTATAGCTGAGCTCTGTAGAGGGCCGGCGCGGAAAATGTGTTTTTAAGACTATTTTAGAGAGAGAAAAAGAGAGAGAGAGAGAGAGAGAGAGAAGGAATGAGGAAGAGGAAGAAATAAACGGTTTTCAAACCTGTCTTGCCATTAGAATTACACAATTATTTGAAATAGAAAGGGAAATACTCTAAAACCTGAACATCAACCATCCTAATGTGATGTCACGCTTTCATTTAAAAAATCGGTTATTTTCCTTTATCTTACCCCCAAAATATTTTTAGGAAAAAAATCATATTTGCACGACGTGACCACACGTGCTAACCCTAACCCTAACCTGACCCTAACCCTAACCCTAATCCTAACCCTAGCATTCTCATTGATATTTTGACTTTTTGGCCGCCTGCATGATTCATTCCTTGTGACGTCATATAAACATTTTTTTTTTTTTAATTTCTGTTTACATTTCTTGCCAAGTTATATTTGCTTGTAAACTTTAGATAAATACTGCTTTTTAAATACTGAGTTTTCATATAGAAATACTGTATTTTACTATAAAAAAATTGGGGGTAAGATAAAGGAAAAGTACCAAAAAATCTTCTCCAATCCTTTCTTTTCGGCATGCAAACTCTTAAAAAGTCGAATCAGTTGTTTTTTTTAAAATTACTTTCCACTGATTAAGGTCAGTGGTTAGAGATTAGACTGACGAATTTTTCGGCGTCGGCAAAGATAAATCTGACGATGACGTCATTGTGAAGGCAGCATCCCTTCGAAACAGAAGCAGACACTGCACGACTGATAACTGAATCACAGACATACGTCTACCAAGGGGACACGACTGATAACTGAATCACAGACATACGTCTACCAAGGGGACACGACTGATAACTGAATCACAGACTTACGTGTACCAAGGGGACACGACTGATGACTGTATCACAGACTTACGTGTACCAAGGGGACACGACTGATGACTGTATCACAGACATACGTCTACCAAGGGGACACGACTGATGACTGTATCACAGACATACGTCTACCAAGGGGACACGACTGATGACTGTATCACAGACTTACATGTACCAAGGGGACACGACTGATGACTGTATCACAGACATACGTCTAACAAGGGGACACGACTGATGACTGTATCACAGACATACGTCTACCAAGGGGACACAACTGACGTAGACAATAAGCGCTGGGCGGGTTTTCTTTTGGAAAGAGAGAAATACTCTGAGAAATTGCTCCGATAACAATTGGTGAGAGTGGTCTTAAGTTGACTGTGAAAACAGGGGAGACTAATGCAGAATCACGGATGAAAGGATACAAAGGGGGTTTGGATATAGTAAGGACTAAAAGCTGGATATAAAGAAAGAAAGAGGAGGGGAGGGGAGGTGGGGTTGACAGGGAGGGCGAAGTTAAATGAGATGAGACACTGAAAATGGGGGGGCAGGGAGGGAGCGAAGGTCCGAGAAATAATGGACTCGCCTACGGAGACTAGAAGGCAACAGAGAAAGGGGTGGGGGATGGGAGGGGGGTGCAGCAGAAATAAAAACATATTAAAAAGATTAGTAGACACAGTGGAAGAGAATATCAAGGGGACTTAACTCCACACCCGGTATGCGAATAGCGGCCCTTTACTTAGCTGATTGGAGAGTACCGATCTATAACGAAGGGGTTCAACGAGGTGCAGACGAACAAAAAGCATAAAGGGAACGAGATTATGGGAAATAAATATTCTGATTTAATAAAAGAAAATGTTGGTACTGGCCATGAAAATATGGTACATGTGTATTAGGTGCATGAACTATTTTAATATTTTTCAAAATGTTCAAATTAAACTTGATCCATGTAAATATACTTGGTGAGAAATTGTCAAAAATATAGTCCAAGTAAATAAGACAAATTTAAAATATAGTCCAAGTAAATAAGGTCAATAAAATATAGTCCAAGTAAATAAGACCAATGAAAATATAGTCCAAGCAAATAAGACCAATGAAAATATAGTCCAAGCAAATAAGACCAATAAGAATATAGTCCAAGCAAATAAGACCAATACGAATATAGACCAAGCAAATAAGACCAATAAAAATATAGTCCAAGCAAATAAGACCAATAAAAATATAGTCCAAGCAAATAAGACCAATCAAAATATAGTCCAGGTAAATAAGACCAATAAGAATATTGTCCAATCAAATAAGACCAATAAAAATATAGTCCAAGCAAATAAGACCTATACAAATATAGTCCAAGCAAAAAAAACCAATAAAAATATAGTCCAAGAAATACATGACCTAAATATGGTCCAAGTCAATATAATTAACTCTAAGAAAGCCTCTATATGTGCATACGTTATATTGCATAACACTGAACAGAGAATATGGTCCATATCAATTTTGTAACTGTTAATATAATCAATGTCTTAACCCAGGCCATCCACGTGCTACCATCAAGTCTCTATCGCACGTAAGCCCGAGATCCGGGAAATGTGCTCTACCAATCTGTTCCCGGCCAACCAAACCTGGGAGTGGGTCAAAACTGAGAAGAACTTCCGGCGAATCGCAGACTTGGCTTGGCACAGACCCCATCAACTTCAATTATAATAAAAGCATTTCTGGAGGAGACCCTCGTTGTATCCCCGTTAGCTGTCCGCAGTCCACAAGAATATTCCCCTCAGTTTCGCGCTCCTTGCTCCTGGTAGTATTTACCAACCCCAGAGAGGGCCCCTGCCTCCAACCCCCGCCCCCACCCCTCGTAATCCCGACTGCCCTGTACAAACACTCGTCCCAGCCCAAAGTTGGTCGCTGATGTCCGCACTGGTACCTCGTGTTGGCTCATTCGATATCTGCGCTTCGATCTCGCCTCGTTCTGTAAGAAACATCCACATCACTGCACCTCGTCACCCCCCCCCCCTTTTCAGTATTGTTTGCTCGCGGCTATTTAAGATACGTCCATTTATACTTGGGGGCGAGTGCTCACCCAGATTTTACACCACTGCACGGCCCGACCCCTTCGCTCCCACCCTGATCCCTTTAAATAGCCTCCTCCCCCCTTCCCACTTTTCCCTCCCCTTCCCTACACCAGCTTCCTTAAACATCCTTTGATCCGTTTTTATTAATACTATCATAATGAGAGCTCAATAATGATCGGTCGGCCAGCCTGAGTGGACTGCACTAGGTAGCCCCCCCCCCGCCCTTAGACCTAGTTGCTACCGGTAGCAGTGTTGTGGGTGCCGAATAAGTAGACCAGGCTTTTAGCCCGGGAGTAGGGCACGGCAGAAGGTATGTAAAAAAAAATAAACTAAAAGGACCACGCGGGTCGCCGGACGCCCGAAGAACGTACCCGATGTAAACAGAACACGAATCGCCAATTAGGAGCTGACAGCCGACCAAACAAGTCGTCACTCATTTCTAGATGACACTGTCAGAACAGTTCATCGCCAGGGAGAACCTATTTGGCAAGGAGTGTATGTCTTTTTAACAAAAATCTGGCCATCGACTCTGTCAAAGCATCTAGAGCTGTAAAGTAGGAAGTAATCGAAAATATCAATGAAAATGAAAAAAAAAGGGGTGGGTGGGTTGGACGGTCGTTTGTAAGGGGCTACATTGGTCACGTGACCTATTTCAATTCGTCATGGAAATGTGCTACTTTATGGTTGCCATGACAACAACCGAAACTACCCATTTCCAAACCCACGTCATTATCTACCCTTGACTTTGACGTCATACACTGTGTTAGTTTTATTTCAGTTCATTATCAGAAGTCAGTAATATC
>MUZC01000530.1:215107-225199 GCA_002072015.1 Radix auricularia | reverse complement strand
CCCCCCCCCCATCACTCGAGCCCCCAAAATCCCTACCAATCACTAGCTGCACCACGGGAGATAATAATAGCAGCAATTACACTATGCTAACCCTTCACCAGTAACAACCCTCGCCATAGGATCCATTTGTTATTGAAACAACACACTCGTTTTTGTTGTTGTCTTTTTTTTTTCTTGTTGTTATTTGTTTAATGCTCTAACAAACGTCATTGCATCAAATGAACCATCACTAATATATTCCCTAGACGAACCGTAGTCGTATTCACCCCACCTCCCCATCACACCCCCAGCACATAATTTATCTTCACACACTCCGGGAATCAATAGCGATGCCACGTCGAACGTCATTTCTCGGCCGACGAAAAAAAACCTTCTAATGAGCAGGATTGGGGTTGACCTACTTTCTTAAGTTACTCGTTAGCCTCGTCACGGTTATTGACTCTCGTCTTGTCCTCGCGCGTTAAGCAATCCAGACGGAGTGAGCAGCTACAGCGGTACACGCAGGTCTTTTCTTTATTGAAAAAAAAGACAAAGGAAAAAAAAAAAACATTTTTCAATTATTCAACTTAATTTTTTTTTCTCCTTTCGGGTATGCTATGAACCATGAGTCCCTACTTCCTCTCGAAGTTTTCAAGTAGTTCGAGCCTCAGTTTCGCACATTATGGGTGGGATCGAATGTCCTGTACTCAGCACCGTGATCGTAATGCATGCGATGCCTTGAAGGAATCGATTCATCAGTTCAAGGTGGAAATGTCAAGACTTTCCAGGAGTCCACTCAGACGTCAAGTCATTCTTCCATCCATGGATGCATGAATAATTGGCACCCATGGGTGCATGGATATTTATCGAGGCCATAAACATTTGACAGTCATGGCTAATTATCTGGATCGGAAACGTTTTGACTGCCATGGACATATATTATATATGGATCAGAAACGTTTTGACTGCCATGGACATATATTATATATGGATCAGAAACGTTTTGACTGCCATGGATACTTATCTGGACCAAAGGTAATTTGACAGCCCTGGCTAAATGGATACTTATCTGAACCATGAACATTTTTATTTAAAAAATCTATAAACTCTATTTTGTGTTCTCTTCAGTAGATTTATTCCCAAGGGAATATAAAGGGTGCAACATAGAGCGGTCCCCAAAACATGACAACTGGTACCGGTATACAGAAACGCAATAGGTTATAATTTTCTTTTATGATTTACCTTGCATATTAAAAGTTTTTTTTTGTTTTTTGTTCTCTTTTTAAGATCTCTGGTGATTCATCAACAAATTTCTTTATAGAGAGGAAAAAACGAGTCATATGAGAACTGTTTATACCCCGTTTTTTATTAACATAACATTAGAACCAATGTTCCCTCTAAGGTTCGTTGTTACGTGTGCAAAGTAAAACATCTCGTGTGCAAAGTTGCACAGCATCTATTTTGCGTGCAATATTTTACAAAATTTCCAGCGCGATAACTCAAAAAGGCTGCGCGGCTTAAAGCGGACATTGAGTAGAACCACTGCGGCTCAGATATCTTCGTAGAACAAATTATTTATTTAATGTCTTAGATGTAGCGAGTTTTATTTAATACACGAAAGGGTCGTTGGGGGTGGGCTGGAGGCGGGGTACAATCTGCTTAACGTTGACGAGTCTTTAATCTATTTGAAATGAGAGCCCGTAGAAGGGCAGACTAATAGATGAGCAGACGATATGACGGGGTAAGTAGCTTAACCCGGTACAGGTCAGTGGTAACAGGGACGGCCAGCGAGGGGGGAGGGAGATGGATGGATAGAGTGAACGATTAGGGTGCCCGGCCATCAGGGTGCCCGGCCATCAGGGTGCCCGGCCATCAGGGTGCCCGTCCATCAGGGTGCCCGGCCATCAGGGTGCCCGTCCATCAGGTAGCCTGGCGATACTGGTGCAAGGCAATCCCGGTGCCGACCATCAGGGTGCCCGGCCATCAAGGTGCCCGGCCATCAAATATATTTGAAGTAGATAATCCAGCGTATGCCATTGAATATGCGATTGAGTGTGTAGAAATGTGTCTTTAAATTCATTGAGTGATTGTTGTGTTTGTAGATAATCCGTTATTTGAATAACTACAACAGGGATTCCCAAACTTTTTTAAAAATACAGATACCCTTTGTAAAGTCCCTTTATATGCTGTGTCCCTTGGCAACAACGCTCTGTTTACAAATTCTAATAAATCGTTTGATATTTTGGTACGTTGCCCACTTAAGTATTTAGTTTAAGAACCACAAAATAAGGCAATTGTACCAGGAAATACACAGTTTTATTCCCGTATCAGTACAAAATGTAGTACTACAACGGTGAATGTGAGTACACACTATTTGAGACCCATCGCACACAAATCTCTAAAAGCTTAAATCCTCATCATAAATAAATGGCCTGGATAGGTACTCTGTGCATCAACTAAATGTAACCATCAAATTTATACAAGACATCAATCAACACTGAAAGCAAGCATAATACCTTGTCTCTCACCTACACTTACGGAAAGTGAAGTTCGTGGTATAAGGGTATACGTATGTGAGAAAGCATACGTCAAAAGTGCACCACAAAAATAACCGGCAACAGCTCTATCCTCCCGCCAAAGTGAGTTACCCCTTGCCCCCTCCCTCCTCCCCGCCGTTTTTTGTTGTCGTTCCTCCACCTCCCACCCTTTCCTTGCTCACCTGGGATGGATTTCTTCCCCTGGCTCTAACCATCAAATTTCTCGAGCATCGTGACGTAGGCTGCTGATGATTTCCTGTCCTGCCACATCACGAGCCCAAGGCCGAGTGGTTTAAGTAGAGCAACATGGTCGCGTGTGCAATAATCTGAAGGTACACTATCGTGTACACACTGTCCTGGAACTTAACAAACCAATAGGACAGAGTTACTTGACTTTGGGACCGTAACAAACCATTAGGAAAGAGTTCCTTGATTTTGGGACCATAACAAACCATTAGGACAGAGTTTCTTGACTTTGGGACAATAACAAACCATTAGGACAGAGCTTCTTGACTTTGGGACAATAACAAACCATTAGGACAGAGTTTCTTGACGTTGGGACCATAACAAACCATTAGGACAGAGTTTCTTGACTTTGGGACCATAACAAACCATTAAGACAGAGTTTCTTGACGTTGGGTCAATAAGAAACCGTCAGTCCTATCTTTTCACTCGACCAGAACAAATCATCCTTGCATCACTCGTTTATTTCTGTCATTGTTTGACGAGGGCTGACAAAAAGTAAAGGAAATTACGATGCCGGAGCGGGTGAAGGGAAGAAATTGGTGGGGAGGACGTCAGGGTAAGGGAGAGAAGCGGGTAAAGACAAGATTGCACCAATTAAAACGGGTGTGTACATTGCGATACATGATTAATGACGAATTTAAAGCAGATGCCATTAAACAATTGTCCAAACAAGAAACAAATGTTTGTGGAGCGTTCATACCATGCCGAGTGCCCCCCTTCCCACCCTCGCAATTATAACATCCCTATGTCGTCTGCTTGCGTGTCGCGAGAACGAGCAAATATTAAAACCAATCAGCACATCGACCCCCCCCCCCTTTTCCACACTTAACCTGACATCGATTTCAATCACTGGGTAAACTAACTGTACATTTAACTTCAATCGCTCTGACGTAATGACGGTCACGTGACACGAGATTTGACGGTGGCAGTGGCAGAGATGAAAGGATTCCCCAATCAAATATCAATCTGAACAAAACTCAGTGAAAATCAGTGTCGGATAAAGCAACAACTTTTGGGTGGGTGGGGGAAAACAAGGAGAAAACGGTAAGTCTGATAGTGGAGAAAATATTGCCGATGGGAAACATTTTTTTTAAAGTAATAGGTTCATTTTTTTTCTTTTTGAAACAACGACAGCAACACCCACACCAACACCTACATCGCTCCCTTCTCACAACTTCAAGTGTCAACCATTGCTGGCATGTTTCTGACTGTATTTTAAATAGTTTAAACAAAGTCGGCTATGATGTTCAAACTAGCATCAACTATGATGTTCCAACTAGCATCCACTATGATGTTCCAACTAGCATCCCCTATGATGTTCCAACTAGCATCCACTATGATGTTCCAACTAGCATCCACTATGATGTTCCAACTAGCATCCACTATGATGTTCCAACTATCATCCACTATGATGTTCCAACTACCATCCACTATGATGTTCCAACTAACATCCACTATTATGTTCTAGCATCCACTATTATGTTCCAACTACCATCCACAACCATGTTCAAAATAACGTTCCCTGCCATTAGGTGGCCTTGCCCCCCAACCCACCCCGTTTCCCCATCATCAGTCCTGTCACGTGTCCTATAAGTTGCCCAGTTCTGGGACACGTGTACTCTGGGTTACGTTGAGCTGTTTCACAGGTAACGCGCCTCCCACTCGCCCCCCCCCCGCCAACAAATGTATGAAGTGAGCCAAGTCTACCTGTGACTATTTGTTTATTCCTCAACTAGTGACGCACTCCAGCGCTAGCTGGGCCCTATAAATTTGACGGACAGGTGGGTTATTGCGAAACTGAGTCATGACCTCCACCCCCACCCCTCCCTACCGGAGCCGTCAGATATGATGTCTAACACCCAGACAGAGCCCGGCTCTCTAAATCATTCCGTCCCACCCCTAAACAATGCGTCCAAGCCAGCTGGACCATCTCCCACCTTAAACTCCCCCCGAGCGCACTCATTATCAACTAAGACTTACTTACTTACTTTACATCCTGGACAATTCAAGAAACACCAGACATTCTCCAATACTTCTAACGCGTCCTTTATATCCCATTTGTCTCATTATCTTATACATTTCCGACGACCCTTCTATACAGAAGATCATTGCGTCCTACGATACACCGTGGTTTATGTCATGCTTTGCATTATTAGTTTCGTTTTGAACGTTGAAAAAGTGTGTTTGTTTTCCTGGCTTGTTAAGGCAACCCATTCCACACCCAAACGCCCGACGGGAAGAATGAAGCTTCCCGTGTGTTTGTTGGAACAAGAATCTACAGGCTCCAAGTCTCTGTTTCTAACCACGCCACCTTCTATTGGAATCTAGTTCCTGACATTTCACAAAGTCAAGAACGACTCGAAAGATCAGAAATCTCCACATTTCCCACAATTCAACATTCCCGGATCGATCATTGGTATATCTATTACGTGTTTCCTGTTTCAAATATGAGCTAAAAAATATAAAACTCTTAAAGAGCATACCATTCATCTCCCCCTCGCCCCTCCACAGACTTCTCCTTATATTTCTTATATCCCATTAAGTGGACACATTGAACTGACCAGACACAAGTCGCAGGTACGGACAAGTTGTTTGAGATATGCACCATAAATAGACTGCATTGACTCTGTCAAATACTTGATGTGTAGATCTATTGCACAATCCACAAATAGTCTCGTACATTCGCACATTCTCACACACGCGCAGTCTCGCACACGCACAGTATCACACACGCACACTCTCGCACAGTCTCACACACGCACAGTCTCACTCACCCACATTCTCACACACGCGCAGTCTCGCACACGCACAGTATCACACACTCACACTCTCGCACAGTCTCACACACGCACAGTCTCACTCACCCACATTCTCACACACGCACATTCTCACACACGCACAGTATCACACACGCACACTCTCGCACAGTCTCACACACGCACAGTCTCACACACGCACAGCCTCACTCACCCACATTCTCACTCACCCACATTCTCACACACGCACATTCTCACACACGCATAGTCTCACACACGCACATTCTCACACACGCACATTCTCACACACGCACAGTCTCACACACGCACAGTCTCACACACGCACAGTCTCACACACGCACAGCCTCACTCACCCACATTCTCACTCACCCACATTCTCACACACGCACAGTCTCACACACGCACAGCCTCACTCACCCACATTCTCACACACGCACATTCTCACACACGCACAGTCTCACACACGCACAGTCTCACACACGCATAGTCTCACACACGCACAGTCTCACACACGCACAGCCTCACTCACCCACATTCTCACACACGCACATTCTCACACACGCACACACTCGCACAGTCTCACACACGCACAGTCTCACGACATACAATGGCAACATATCCCCTCGCGGCGCTCGTTAGCACCAGGCTATAAATAGCACATTATGACATCTATGGTGCTGTATTAATCCCAGGAATGCCTTTCACAACACCTCGCCGCTTACCTTCCTGACATAACAAAGTGCGAGTAACTCCTGGCACAGGTTAACTCCCCTTACTTTTTCTTATAGCCTCTTGACGCGGCTGGTGATGAAAGGGGGAGTAACTTTTAATCTTATTTACATTATCTCCCCTACCACATTTCTTAATTACGCGAAGCAAACAAAACAATGATCGTCCATATATTGTATAGTACAGTATAGCCGATTGGTTTACAAAGTTTACAGTGAACCCATCCATATAGTGTATTGTACAGTAGAGCCGATTGGTTTACAAAGTTTACAGTGAACTCATCCATATAGTGTATTGTACAGTAGAGCCGATTGGTTTACAAAGTTTACAGTGAACTCATCCATATAGTGTATAGTACAGTATAGCCGATTGGTTTACAAGGCTCTCTATAGTAAGATATCAACTAACTACAATTGCTACAACATAGACTTTCGATGCCAGCTTTTACATGTGTAACTAAATTTTTACATTAAACGTTAAGAAATGTGGGGGGGGGGGGGGGGGGGGGGGGGGACAGTAGCATGGTCACTAATTTAGGNAGGGGGGGGGAGGGGGGAGGGGGGACAGTAGCATGGTCACTAATGTAAGTGTTGTCAATAAATGATTACAGACTGTTCTTGATTCCCCTTCTCGTTATGTAAGCAGATTGGTAGACACATATGTCAAAATACGCAGTTTGGACTGTAACTCGATACTCTACTATTCCTGTCTTTAAACTTGATCGAACTTTAACTCGATTCTCTACTATTCCTGTCATTAAACTTGATCGAACTTTAACTCGATACTCTATTCCTGTCATTAAACTTGATCGAACTTTAACTCGACGAAATTCCCATTCCGTCTAAACTTGATTGACGTTCATATTTATTCATAAATCAATCCCCGGATGAACGTCGTCACAATGTCATGAACGTCTTCACAATGTTCAGAACGTCCTCATAATGCTCAGAACGTCCTCGCAATGTCATGAACGTCTTCACAATGTCAAGAACGTCTTCACAATGTCATGAACGTCTTCACAATGTCAAGAACGTCTTCACAATGTCAAGAACGTCTTCACAATGTCATGAACGTCTTCACAATGTCATGAACGTCTTCACAATGTCAAGAACGTCTTCACAATGCTATGAGCGTCCTCACACCCCAATGTAAACCTGGGACTTAAGACAGAAGCTACGATATGAGTGACATGAAACCGGTGGAGGTTGTGTATGGGTGAGACTGAGGGAGGGGAGGGAGGGTGGGGCGCACTGTTGCGCTGCCCAAGGAGCCAAGAATACTGCCTCATCCATCAAACTCTAATCCCAAGGGTTCCAAAACTACGAGAATAAAGGGGCCACTAGACGTCTGCGTATCGATGCGATGCTGTCGCTTTGTACACAGACACCCAGCATAGACACAGACAGTAGAGTTTAGAAATCCGAATGATAATGACAAGACCCGTGGGTCTGGGCGCAGGAACAGAAAAATGTTGATTGGGGAGCAGTGGAGAAGATCTTGGGCGCCCTGACTGGAATGTGGACAAAGGTCTTTTTGTGGCGTCTTTTTTCCTTCTACGTCTGCTAGAGGAAATAACATCGCACAATGATACAATAACATCGCACAATGATACAATAACATCGCACAATGATACAATAACATCGCACAATGATACAATAACATCGCACAATGATACAATAACAACTGTCTACTGTAACGTTATTACAATGGTGGCGGTATTTTCTTTTTAAAAAATTACAAACTGTTGTGTACAACTAATTCACCCTTCAAAAGTTACGTATATAATGCCGTTCGGTGTACACGAGTTCCTGTTGCACATTGATTTAAAAAATTGTATTAACAATATGTGTATACGTTTGACTTCAACATCATTTTGATTTAGGTGGTGAAGAACCTGTGGATCCGGGAAAGGGCAAATTTCACGGAAGCGTGTTTGTACTAGGGGTGTACCGAATTCAAATGAAATTCCTGCCGGATTTTGCCGCAGCTGAAGCCGGAACGGATTTGCAACAATGGCCGGATTCCGGATTTGCCGGAGCTGGAGCCATTATATAAATTTTTTATGAATACACCAGGCCAGCCGAATTCGACCGGATTTATGAATTAAAATTCTGCCGGAGCTGGATTTGTTAAAATGGTCAGATTTCGGATTTGCCATGGCCGGAACCGAAATTCGGTACACCCCTAGTCTGTACACGGCAGAGGTCGACTCAAGGACATGCGACTGCAATTATTTCATAACTCGGGACCAATAAACTCCAGGTATACTAAAGTACCGAGGACACTCCGAAAAAAACACACACAAAAACAACTTAATCCGCCCCTGCTTGAGGTAAAAACAACTGCATTCTAATTTTTAAAACAGCATTGTGGGTGTGTGTGGGTGTGTGTGGGTGTGTGTGGATGGTTGGGGGTGGGGGCTGTCAGGAGACACTCTCCTCTTCTCTGTGTAATATACTTCTATTTAATTCACGTGAGCTATTCGAGACTTTCTTGTGTGTATGTAAGTGTGTATGTGTGTGTATGTGTGTGTGTATGTGTGTGTATATGTGTGTGTATGTGTGTGTGTATGTGTGTGTATGTGTGTGTGTATGTGTGTGTATATGTGTGTGTGTATGTGTGTGTGTATGTGTGTGTATATGTGTGTGTGTATGTGTGTGTATGTGTGTGTGTATGTGTGTGTATGTGTGTGTATGTGTGTGTATGTGTGTGTATGTGTGTGTATGTGTGTATATGTGTGTGTATGTGTGTGTGTATGTGTGTGTATGTGTGTGTATGTGTGTATATGTGTGTGTATGTGTGTGTATGTGTGTGTATGTGTGTGTATATGTGTGTGTATGTGTGTGTATGTGTGTGTATGTGTGTGTATGTGTGTATATGTGTGTATATGTGTGTGTATGTGTGTGTATGTGTGTGTATGTGTGTGTATGTGTGTGTATGTGTGTGTATGTGTGTGTGCGTGCGTACATGTATGTGTATGTAAAATCACCCCCCTAGGCATCCGTCTCCCCCCTTCCCAATGATCAGAAATAAATGCACTTGTACCGACATTGGTGATAATTGTTAGGGTCCAACCTTCACCTTCACCTGTACACCATGCACGCAATTAACTCCCTTTAATTACCTGACGATTACACCAGCGCACATGTCTAAACGCCCCAAAAAGTGGACGTACCAACATTTTTTGAAACAGCACCCTCCAGCACCGGACTCGTGGTCAACAAACTCCTACCACCCTCCAGCACCGGACTCGTGGTCAACAAACTCCTACCACCCTCCAGCACCGGACTCGTGGTCAACAAACTCCTGCCACCTTCCAGCACCGGACTCGTGGTCAACAAACTCCTGCCACCCTCCAGCACCGGACTCGTGGTCAACAAAATCCTGCCACTGCCACCCTCCAGCATCGGACTCGTGGTCAACAAACTCCTGCAACCCTCCAGCATCGGACTAGTGGTCAACAAACTCCTGCAACCCTCCAGCACCGGACTCGTGGTCAACAAACTCCTACCACCCTCCAGCACCGGACTTGTGGTCAACAAACTCCTGCCATCCTCCAGCACCGGACTCGTGGTCAACAAACTCCTGCCACCCTCCAGCACCGGACTCGTGGTCAACAAACTCCTGCCACCCTCCAGCACCGGACTCATGGTCAACAAACTCCTGCCACCCTCCAGCACCGGACTCGTGGTCAACAAACTCCTACCACCCCCAGCACCGGACTCGTGGTCAACAAACTCCTGCCACCCTCCAGCACCAGACTCGTGGTCAACAAACTCCTGCCACCCCCAGCACCGGACTCGTGGTCAACAAATTCTCTTATC
>MUZC01000530.1:193560-212781 GCA_002072015.1 Radix auricularia | reverse complement strand
GGGGGGGTAAAAAGTGGCGCAAAATGAAAATAAAAGACGGTCATTTCTGACCAGCAGAATGACCTTATGAATATCCTTACGGATATCCCAGCACATTAGAAGGCTTTTAAAAAGACGCATTCAGTCTCTTGAATAAAAACAAAAGTTATGTTAGCGATGTTTTCATTACTGTCAGACATCCACCCTGTTGATCAATGTAATATGTAGGAATATGGAAGAAATAAAAAAAATTAGGGATGTACCGGCCAATTTGTCGTCATATATCCAACGTTTACAGGCGGGTAAAAACTCATATCTCGTGTGGCCACGTCGAGGGCATTACGTCTTTAGGTGTAACAACACAGTCTAGCACAGTGGCTCTTAATATGTTTTTGATCTTTACCCCAGGTGTTCAGTGTGTCAGTCTCAGGTGTTCGGCGTGTCAGTCTCAGGTGTTTGGCGTGTCAGTCTCAGGTGTTTGGCCTGTCAGTTCCAGGTGTTCGGTGTGTCAGTCTCAGGTGTTCGGTGTGTCAGTCTCAGGTGTTCAGTGTGTCCGTCTCAGGTGCTTGGCCTGTCAGTCTCAGGTGTCCGGCGTGTCAGTCACAGGTGTCCAGCGTGTCAGTCTCAGGGGTTCAGCTGAGGTCAAGACACACCCCCGACTCACATGATTGGTGTCGACACGCATAGCTTGGCCATCATTAAAAAAAATCTCGGTGAATGTCAATATGAAACTGGTGGGGTTCAGTACCTCCACAGGGTTAAGAACCACTGGTCTTAAGTCTTAACGGTTAAAACGCAGACATGAGAGAGAAAAAACATGATGATAGAGGGGAGGGGAAATCCTTGCTTGTTGCCTCCCTTGAAGCTTTATCGTTTAAAAAAAAAAAACCATTGAGTGTCAAAGATGTTCAAGATGTGAGACCGCAGGTATCATCAAATGAGCTCCTTTGCCCCGTGTTCAGGTGAGTTTTTTTGTTAAATAAAAAAAAAATTCACCTTTTTACACCGATACCCCTTTATAAACATCTAAATAATAATTTATATATAAATATTTATATCTTTCACGGGCTGCAGGAATAAATGAGCCCGGTAACATCAATTAACAAATTATAAATCTTCAGATCCCAAAATTGTAACAGTGACGTCACAAACATCGGATTAACTAGTTATCTAGTGACGTCACAAACATCGGATTAACTAGTTATCTAGTGACGTCACAAACATAACTAGTTATATTAGTTGTCGCACATGACGGTGTTAGTGAATATCTGTGGGTGTGAAGGGTTGGGGGGGCGACCGGGGGGCTGGAGGGGGTCCGGGTTAAGCCATCATTTAAATTATGTAACAGTTGACCACTGTCCAAGCCCCGATCAAGCTCATTAAACATTGGAATAGATGAAATAAATGCTATCAACTTTGTCGTGCTCTCTTACAAAAAATAACCCGAGACTCTCTGTTAACCCTTTCTGAAAATACCTTTGAGTCAACGTGCAGTATAAGTTAACGTCATTCCTAGAAGCTGGTGGGTTTGAACGAGGTCTGAGTTTCCAGGAAATTCTCATTGTTAGTAAGCAGATCTTGTAAAGAGCTGGATTTAGTGTTATGTTTAGTTTTTTTTTAATGTTTTAAATATTTTTTTGCTGTTGTTTCTTTTATATCAGTTTGAAAAAGATCAATTTATTATTTTAGAAAAAATTACTCAGTTTAAATACAGTATTACATTTATATATATATATATTTAAAAACTGTTCTATTCGTTTCAAAGAACTAACCAATAATGAACGGTTCTCAACCCCTTGTAAATTTATTTTGAATTTTGTTTCTTAATCAAAATGGGTTATACAAAAAATTTTCTTTGTCAAAGTCGGACATTAGGGAATCAGGGGTCACCCTGGGTCATTGTCAGAGTCGGACATTCGGTAATGAGGGGTCACCCTGGGTGATTGCCAGAATTATAGAAAACATGAAATTGTTAAAGGAGATTCTTTCTACAAACTCAAGATGCCAGGAAACAATTTAAAAGCGGGACATTAATTATAGAACTAAACACGTGAGCACATCAACGTGGGTCCATCATGGGTTTGATGCTCGATGGTCAATGATAAACAGGTGGACACCACGGGCAGAGTCATTTGGGTAGTGCTGTATGAGAACGAGGGAAGAGCTAGGTAGGGTTATTTGAGAGTCACTGTACGAGAACCAGGAGAGAGCCAGGCAGGATTATTTGAGAGTCACTGTACGAGAACCAGGAGAGAGCCAGGCAGGATTATTTAGGTGATGAAACGCTGTGATGGGTTGTTTTGGGGGGGGCGGGGAGGTCGTATTGGTGTGACGTTGATGTGACGTGGCAGGCGATTGGGGGTGATAACTATCGCACCAATTTTGAAACCGGTTTAAGTGAAGAGTGAACACAGAAGGGAGGCTAACCACAACTGTAACGCGTAGAATACAATCTCAAAGAGGGGGATCCGGGCATGTATGTAAGATGAAGAATTGGTTACACGAGGGTGAGCAGACAGGGTCACTGGATTGTGGATGCTTTTAATGGATGTTTAACTTCAGCTCTTTATCAATGTAAGAAAATTGAAAAAAGAAAGACAGTAAAATCATAAATTAGATTATATTAATATGTATTATAAATCCTTTAAAAGTAAACTTCCGTCCGTGTGGTGTCGCAATGCGTGGTTTAGCTGACGATGAAATATGAACGAAGCATATAAATTTAAAAAAAAATATAAAAATTTGGTGTCGAGATTAACAGAGCGTACTTCTCGCTATAATATTACAAGGCGTGACGTCATTGAGCTTCCAAGTAATATAGCAATTATGACACAGCCTTCACATTAGTGAAACTACGTTTGTTTAAAGACAACATTTTGTGTATGTCAAGGGTTAGGGTTAGGGTTACCACGTGTTGTCACGTCGTGCAAATATGATTTTTTTTCCCAAAAAATATTTTTGGGGTAAGATAAAGGAAAAGAACCTTGTGTTTCGATAACGAGAAAATATACATGCGGAAGAAATTCAGAGTTAATCATAACTGAAGAATAATCAGGTCTTGACGGACCTGAGAGGCTTGTCACTAATAACAACACGAGAACCCTCGAACTTTCTTCGGCTCTTAGATTATCTCTTTAATGACAAGACTTGAGATCCTTCCGGTCACCCGAGTAATCCTAACATTGCTAGACGCTTATTACACCATCATAACACCCCCACCGCACTCTGTGCCCCCAGCTACCCCATGGCAATGTATCTGAGATCCGCCCCTGACTGTATGTAGAGATATCTGGGCTGGGACGAGCGTAGAGTAGGCAAAAAGATCTGCGGTCAGAAATCGATACAAGGATTTCACTTGCAGTAGCCAGCAGTAGGACAGGTGTCGGTCGTCCCGTGTCATAGGTCCACCGTGACGAGCCTGATCTCGCCCTAACGGTTCTGGGGCACCCACCACCACGTGACCCCGGGATTTGTGACTGTTCAACGGTTCGGCTCTAAGTACTTTCTCCTGTTCTGTCTCGTCTGTACTTTGATCCTGGGAGAGAGTTTATTCCCTTTAGTGGAATTATTGACATGTTGTGCCCCTTTGACTAATGCTGCACCGTGTTCAAAGCTTTGGTGTGGTACGTAAGACAAGGGTGCCTTCATGGCTAGGGGGGGGGGGTCTTAGGCGGGCACTGATGACTTAGGTGGGCCCTTAGGCTTATTGCCAAGTGGGGCGTTATTGCCAAGTGGTTAGTGGGACCCTGGTGCCTTAGTGGGGCCCTGGCGCCTTAGTGGGGCCCTGGTGTCTTAGTGGGGCCCTGGTGCCTTAGTGGGGCCCTGGTGTCTTAGTGGGGCCCTGGTGCCTTAGTGGGACCCCCTGATTGTTTAGATAGGCCACCGACAGTGGCTTAGGTTGGCCCTGATGACATAGGTGGGCCCTTAGCCTTATTGCTAAAACTAGATGGGTACGTATTGCATATGTCAGCCACAGTGACTTAGTTAGGTCCTGGTGGCTTAGTTGTGCCCAGTGGTTTGGGTGGGCTGTTTGCCTTATAGCAAAGTGGGCCCTTATTGCTTAAGTCAGCTCCGGGGACTTATTTGGGCCCCGTAGCTAGAGAAACCTAATATCCTGGTGTACCCCTTGTTGCTATGGACACGCATGCCAATCACGTGACACAGGACTTTGGTTATACGCTGGTGTGATTGTAGTTGTCTTATAGCTTGCTGGGTGAGGGGTGTTGTACACTCCATTGGAACTTGTGTGGAGTGGCCAAGAGCAGCACCAACAATATCAACAACAGTAATATCAACAGCAATATTTACAATATCAATATCAGCAACATCAACACCAGCAATAGCGACAAATTTTAAAATTTGGGTAAACTGAAAATGCAGAAGAAGGTTCTTTTGCGAAACTTTCGTTGTTTGAGCCCCGTAAAAGTTTCATAATGGCTACCACACCTTACCCCCTCCCCCACGCCCGATGACACTACACCTGTGAACTTGTTGATTTGCCGTTTTCTCACGGCAGCCAAAATTGTGACGTCTCTATATATAACCCTCCCCTACCAGAACCTGTTTGGGACATAGAGTGTGTGTACATGTGTGTGTGTGTGTGTGTGTGTGTGTGTGTATGTGTGTGTGCTCTCCTTCGTAAGTTTGACACCAGGTTCTGGCGCCCTCGTGCGCATGCACATGGGGTGGAGTAGGTAATGGGAAGGGGGAGTCGGTGACAGGCAGGGTTGTGAGAGGAGGGGGGGGGTGGGAAAGGCGTCCATCTTGATTTCAACAGACCGGCTGTGGTCCTTTCTATCTTAGCGGCTTGTGTTTGTCATCAGGCCACGGTGAATTGGTGTGTAGAGAGTAAAGAAACAATATTATAAATAGATCAGCTGCCCCCCCCCCACGTTCCCCACAGGTCGGTAAGCGGATCTCCTGGAGTGTGTCAAGTTTCCGTGAATGAAAGTCTTCTAACTGTCGAGTTCACAGCACAGCTGATTAAAAGGTAAGCCACCGGGCGACCAGGGGTGAGACGTGACGTCACTGGGACAAGTTTCCCTAACGGCTGTCCTCGAATCATATGACAAAGTGGATTTGGTAACGGTTGTGCACTTCTACGAGTGTGCACTTCTACGGGTGTGCACTTTTACAGGTGAGCACTTCTTTTGGTGTGCACTTCTACGGGTGTGCACTTTTACAGGCGAGCACTTCTACGGGTGTGCATTTCTACGGAAGTGCACTTCTAGGCATGGACGCAAGAGATCAAGAAACGGAGACTGGTCACTGCGTCCGTCGTTTATACTGCCTCACACCCTTTCACCCCACCCCCATGAAGACCACGTGATCGCGAGGGCTTGACCACCCAAGAGTGAAAGGTGCTTGTCATTAACGGGGATTGTTTAGTAAAGCAACTCGCTACATGATTGGCAGCTGTATGTTTTAGGAACGCAAGTTGTTGTGACGTACTTCCCACAGTTTGATGATGTCAAAGATATAATTTTGTTTTGTTTTGCGGAAACGCTTGTTAATGTAGAAATTCTAATCGTTGTGTCAAGTGTATACATTTATTAACTATGTCAATATCTTTGCCTGGCTGTGACAAATGTGTGATTATTGATGTTTTTTTTCCTGCAAAATACGATTATATTTATATAAAAATGTGTAACTTTCCTAGAAACCAGATTTGTACCTGGGGGATTGTACGCTTTATTGGTTCTATCTACATCGATACAATGACATTGTCGGTGAGCCGTATCATATTTGACCCTACTTCGACCTTGAGTTGACGGAACAGATCAGTTGACCGGCGCCCCCCTTGTCACAGTCACGCGTGTCCGGTTTGCGGCTGTACCATCACACCTGACGATGATGCTGCTGTCCATGAATCCTGAGGGTCAACGTCTAACCTCCGATTGGTGCACGGCAGATGGCGGGGACACGAACGTGTTTAATTAATGCACAGCTTTTTATCGTTTGATGACGTCATAACGAGAAGCTATTCGCCTTAATCCTTTGAGTACCGCGTACTCTCAAACCAAATTTTCCCCGGGGACTCTCATCTTTTGCGGCACAGACTCCGCGCAGAGTATTGAACTCATGCTGCAAGTGAATAGCCAGTAATATAACTCATCACCTTATTAAACTAACATGAATCTATACCACAAAGGAGTGTATATAATATATAAAGTATACATCTTTACCACAAAGGAGTGTATATAATATATAAAGTATACATCCTTACCACAAAGCAGTGTATCTAATATATAAAGTATACATCTATACCACAAAGGAGTGTATATAATATATAAAGTATACATCTATACCGCAAACGAGTGTATATAATATATAAAGTATACATCTATACCGCAAACGAGTGTATATAATATATAAAGTTTACATATATACCACAAAGGAGTGTATATAATATATAAAGTATACATCTTTAACACAAAGGATTGTATATAATATATAAAGTATACATTTCCAAAGAGAGGGGAAAGAACATAAGACATTATACTAATTAAGATTCCTTGGTTACTGAATGCTTCAACACCACTCTTAAACTTCTTCATCTTTGATGACACGCCTTGTGAAGTATTTAGTGAGGCGCCGCCTCTGATGGCTTAAAGATTAAAGAAACCTTTGTCTTGTGCTGTGGACTCGGCCGGGCCTGAAGCTAATTGATGGTCAAAGGAAATGTGAGATGGTGTTACCTTTGAAAGCCCTAACACCAAGCGTGTACGAACCTGTGATGTAGGGGGCATCAGTGTCAGGATTGGACCAATATGAACATTGAGTCCATATGAACATTGAGCCCATATGAACATTGAGCCCATATGAACATTGAGCCCATATGAACATTGAGGCGATATGAACATTGAGCCCATATGAACATTGAGCCCATATGAACATTGAGCCCATATGAACATTGACCCATACGAACATTGAGTCCATACGAACATTGAGCCCATAAGAACATTGAGCCCATATGAACATTGAGCCCATATGAACATTGAGCCCATATGAACATTGAGCCCATATGAACATTGACTCCATATGAACATTGAGCCCATATGCACATTAAAGCAATATGAATTCGGAGCTAATGTCTAATGTGAATATAAAGCTTCGAAGCAGTAACAGGAAATGACGACACAAAGACTATAATAACTTTTCTCTCCAGTGATAACAAGGGAGGAAAGATTGGTACAAACAGAAACAAAGGGGAAGTAATTCATCATACGAGTCTCGTCTGTGACATTGACAAGGTCAGAGGCACCCCTTCCACGCATGTGTAGAGGTGTGACTTAGGGCATCTAACACCCCCCTCCCCGCCCCGCTTAGTTTTCGTGGGTTTTAAAATAGAGACCGCACTCTAAGGGTCAGGGGTCACACAGTTGAAATCACGGAAATAAGTTGCGATTTAAATTCCTCTGTCATTGTTTCGTTAAAGTTAGGGTTCAGATTCCATAAACAAAAAGATAGTTAAAGATCGAGTTTCAATGACGTCATCGCCCAACAGGTGTGAAAATATGGTGGTGAAAATACTAAACGTTCGACGAGTCGGCAAGATACATAAAACTTAATGTCACAGAACTATCTGGAAACAAAACATGTTTTAGCAGGAAACAGAAAAGATTACTAAATTTTAAAAAACAAAAAAAGTTTCTAATGACTTCAATGTAATTTGTTGGAAATTAGATGGGACACGGTGGTCGAGTGGCAGCGCGCTCGACTGGCGTACCGATGGTCACGGGGTCGAATCCATGCAAAAGCAAGGATTTGTTCCCGGGACCTAGGGCGTCCCTGAGTCACCTAGTTCCGAATGGGCACCTTACACTAGTTAGGCGGCTGGGTAATGCGTGGAACCCTCATAGCCGTGGCCTGTGACCGCTGCATCACTTGCCAACAGATCATCCGTCATGGTCTGTGGACGCAATTATCTTTTGCAGGCACACATAATTGGGGCCGTATCAGGCAGACATGGTGTGGGAGCCAATCTTTATAGATAAGATAAGATAACAACATAACACTCAGAATTTGTCACAGAGTTAGGAAGTGTTATCGATGATATCGAAGACAGGTGATTTAGTCCTTTTGATGGCTCGATCGTCTGCAAATAACAGGCTAAAACTTTGCACACAATAAAGATAATTTAAAAATCGAAAGTGTATCGTGATTTTCAAGTATCGATCCCAAAAAATCGTGCTTTTTTGGAAAGTATCGACTTGACACGGTACTCACCACCAAGTATCGATCTGACACTGTCGTGATTGCGAGGTATCGATTCTAAACCACCGCGATCGTCAAGTATCGATCCTCCCCCAGCCATCATCTCTCCCATCTATCGACTTCGACAGCAATCTCACATAGGTCAGAAGTAGAAAGCCGACGCGCGGGAAAGATATTAAAATCCGCAAATAGATTTGCAGCGATTGCTGTTATCACCGTGGAACTCGTTTTTTTATTAGCAGCCATTGTCAACACAGACTCTTCCACTAAATGTAGTGGTGCAGAGAGATCGACATCTAATCACTAGCTACGAGTACCAGCCGGGTGGCAGTGGCGTAGCAAAGAATTTATAGAGGTTTGGGGGCCCGGGGGGGGGGTAAACATCTTTGGGGGCCCCACATACATGGCGGTGGCGTCATATTAAATGTTAAAATAAAATTTCTGACGCTAATTTGGGGGCCCCCCTCAATTGGGGGCCTGGTGAGAATTTCGAATATTGCCTCCGCCTCACATAGCTACGCCACTGCCGGGCGGCTCGTTTTAAACGGACAAAAATTGTGGGTACACCCGGGGATTTGAAATGTGTCCGGGAAGGCGTCGCGGCTGTACTTTAATGTCATATCTATTTAAAGAATGGTGTCCTGGAAAGGTCACAGAACCATGGGCGTGTTATTGTGTCGATATAACAGGGGCTTGGTCTTGGATAACATCTAGGGGTGAACCGGACTTAGGCTCCGGCAAATCCGGAATCCGGCCATTTTTACACATCCCGCTCCGCGTACGGCTCCGGCAGGATTGCACTTCATAAAATCTACCAAATCCGGCCTGACCAAAATTTGAATCCGGTACAGCCCTACTAACATCTCTTTTTTTTGGTCAGTAGATGTGTTGAAGTAGTTGGTGTGTGTGTGTGGGGGGGGGGTGAAATATAAGCTTACGTCATTAAGTACCAATTTAGAAATAGCAAAATCTGATTACATCAAAGCGACCTGTGTCCAAAACAAGGGACCTGTGTCCAACACAAGCGACCTGTGTCCAACACAAGCGACCTGTGTCCAACACAAGCGACCTGTGTCCAACACAAGCGACCTGTGTCCAACACGAGCGACCTGTGTCCAACACAAGCGACCTGTGTCCAACACGAGCGACCTGTGTCCAAGCACGAGGTAGAGAAGGCAAGAACCCAGGAACAAAACTAAGTATAGAGGAAATAGGTAAAGAGAGAAGTATTTAAGAGAAAACAAGACGGGGCAAAAGGTAAGAAAATAATGAAAAGGCATTTCCTCACCGACATGCGCGCTGTTGGCTATAATAAGGCTGCACGCTGTTTGGCTGATATTGTATGGCTGCTCGCTGTTGGGGGGCTGTTGTATGGCTGCTTGGGCTCAACCCCAACTCGCGGGGGCAAATACAAAAAGGTACGTAAAAAAAATTGAAACCATTCAGGCTAAATAACGGAAGCTTTAATAAACTTTTTTAAAAAACGTGTTTCTGTATAGATTCTCTTTAGACCCAATTTTTTTGTGCATCTGGTCCGCCCCCCCCCCCCCGTTCCCCACACTGCCAGCACGCCCAGGACAACAAAGCCAAATAGCCGGAAATGAAAGGCCTGACGGGAAGCTGCCTGCAGAAATTAGACGTACACCAGGGCGTATTTAAGATAACATTTCATTTTTATTACATTGACGTGTTCTTGACATCTATTGGTGTTGATATGGATGGCGTGGTGGGAAATTGTTGACATCTATCAGTGTGGATATGGATGGCGTGGTGGGAAATTGTTGACAACATCTATCGGTGTGGATATGGATGGCATGGTGGGAAATTGTTGACAACATATATTGGTCTGGATATGGTTGGCGTGGTGGGAAATTGTTGACAACATCTATTGGTGTGGATATGGATGGCGTGGTGGGAAATTGTTGACAAAATATATTGGTCTGGATATGGTTGGCGTGGTGGGAAATTGTTGACATCTATCAGTGTGGATATGGATGGCGTGGTGGGAAATTGTTGACAACATCTATTGGTGTGGATATGGTGTGGATATGGATGGCGTGGTGGGAAATTGTTGACAACATCTATTGGTGTGGATATGGATGGCGTGGTGGGAAATTGTTGACAACAACTATTGGTGTGGATATGGATGGCGTGGTGGGAAATTGTTGACAACTTCTATTGGTCTGGATATGGATGGCGTGGTGGGTAAATTGTTGACAACATCTATCGGTGTGGATGTGGTGGGTAAATTGTTGATATCCTTTCGTCCTATCTTCTCTATTTAATTGTTTAACTTCCCGTTCTCCAGTTGTGATATACGTCTGTGCCAAAGAACCTTTGGAGCCGAGGGAAGACATGGGGAGGAGGGGGGGTTCGATGTGTTAGCTCCCCCGGGCGTGAACGTCTGAGGTCGTAAAAACCTTGTCATAATAACTTACTTATACTTTTTTTTTTGGAAGGGGGCGCGTTAAGTCAAGCATTCCCAGGGCGCAGCTTTTGTCTGCCATAGTCTCGGGTTTTTGGTCAATGGGGGTCATATAGACAGACATGGTATGGGGTCGTATAGACAGACATGGTATGGGGTCGTATAGACAGACATGGTATGGGGTCGTATAGACAGACATGGTATGGGGTCGTATTGGCAGACATGGTATGGGGCCGTATAGACAGACATGGTATGGGGTCGTATAGACAGACATGGTATGGGGTCGTATTGGCAGACATGGTATATGGTCGTATAGGCATACATGTTTTGGGGTCAATTAGGCATACATGGTATAGGGACGGTATAGGCAGACATGGTATGGGGCCGTATAGAGAGACATGGTATGTGGTCGTATAGGCAGACATGTTTGGGGTCAATTAGGCATACATGGTATAGGGACGGTATAGGCAGACATGGTATAGGGACGGTATAGGCAGACATGGTGTGGGGGCCAATCTTTATAGATATAAATATTCTTTAAAAAAAAACAAAAAAATAATAGTTCTTCTCCCTTTGTTAATTTAACTGCCTCTGATCTGTGTCAATCTTGCGTGAATTCGTAGGATCATCTTCAATCATTCAAATATTGGTTCTTGGAAAAACTTTTTAAAAACTTATTTTTTTTAAAAAAGATAACTTTTCCTACGCCCACTTACAGCCACTCGATTACATCCCCTTGATGATTACCTCAATTTTGACCCAATTAATCACATTTCGACAGAGCCGAAAATAATCACCCACGAACGTAACGCGAGACAATTGTATTGAGCAACAATCATGACGTAATAGTGTGTAGATTTCTTGGAACGGAAATTGAGTTGCAGACAGGGACCGGTAGATTTTGGCCAGAGAAACTTAGTTCCTGACATGCCAGCATGCAACAACTGAGCGACGTCACGTCTTGATGACGTCATTGCTAGCTTGTGTCTGCTTCAATCAGAAATACGCGGACGAGTTGAGATTCGAGAGCAGGCATGAGTGTGCGTGTAGGCTGAATGTAGGATATGTATTAGTGTGACATGAGTGTGAGTGTAGCATGAGTGTGAGTGCATCATGAGTAAAGAACGGCTATGAACCAGCGATAGTTCTGTGTAATGGTGTTGTGCATGTTTATTTAGAGAAAGCATATTATCTAAGATGTCATCTTCAACTAGCTTTACCGTCGTTGGTAATAACATACGAGTTACGGGACGCTTGAAAAATTTGAATACCTTCGAAGTCTACTTGTATGTGTGTGTGTGGGGGGGTGGGGGGTTGAGATGATAGATTGGTGTTTTTGTTTGTAGCCCACAACGATCATGACGTCACAGAGACGCTACCGGTGCGACCTAACCGTTTCCTGTTTGACGAGTTGACGGTGGTGCATGGCATGATGGTAATGAACCCAATTCTAATGCCGCGGGCCACCGGTTTGACGAGAGAACTTTCTTGGTGAGCTTCAGACTTCGATCTACCGATGAGGGGATGGAGTTATTGCGACATCACTGTTTGGCAGGGATTGCACTTGGGACTAGGTGGCAGGGTTGGCTGATGGGACTAGGTGGCAGGGTTGGCTGATGGGACTAGGCGGCAGGGTTGGCTGGTGGGACTAGGTGGCAGGGTTGGGTGATGGGACTAGGCGGCAGGGTTGGCTGATGGAACTAGGTGGCAGGGTTGGCTGATGGGACTAGGTGGCAGGGTTGGCTGATGGGACTAGGTGGCAGGGTTGGCTGATGGGACTAGGTGGCAGGGTTGGCTGATGGGAATAGGTGGCAGGGTTGGCTGATGGGACTAGGTGGCAGGGTTGGCTGATGGGACTAGGTGGCAGGGTTGACTAATGGGACTAGGTGGCAGGGTTGACTAATGGGACTAGGTGGCAGGGTTGACAAATGGGACTAGGTGGCAGGGTTGGCACATGGCAGGGTTGGCTAATGGAACTAGATGGCAGGGTTGGCTAATGGAACTAGATGGCAGGGTTGGCTGATGGGACTAGGTGGCAGGGTTGGCTGATGGGACTAGGTGGCAGGGTTGGCTAATGGGACTAGATGTCATGGTTGGAAAATGGGACGATATGGCAGGGCTGGCACATGGGACTAAATGGCAGGGTTAAAAATTGGGACTAGGTGGCAGGGTTGGCACCAAGGACTAGGTGGCAGGGTTGGCGCATGGGACTAGGATGCAGGGTTGGCACATGGGAAACATTATTCAAACATACATGCGTGAAAGTGTTACAACATTGGACACATCTCTGGCATGTGACAAGGTCATTCATTCGGCCAAAGATATAATGAGACACAAAAACCCTGTTTTTTTGTTTTGTTTTTTTTACATTCTAAGCTTTTGTCAACTTTGTCACCTTTAAAAATATTGGTAAAATTGTAAAATTATTTCTTGTCAACAAACAACCGTGACTTGGTACCATATGGAGTAGAGGTTATTAAATTCATTCTTGTGACGTCATTATCATTGTTTCTTGTGGTCTAAAACTGACACTGAATCGGTGAGTCAAAATACGAATATAATATTTGATTGTCTTTTACTATTAGTCCAGGGCCGTTTTGTCAGGGCCGTTTTGTCTGGGGCCTTTTTGTCAAGGCTGTTTTGTCCAGGGTCGTTTTTTCGGTGAACCCAATCATTCAACAGGTATTCACATTACCATTGGATTTACTTAAGACCGTACAAAATCTTATTGAGAACTCAGGAACATTGTTCGCAAAATCCATGGACATTGCTAAAAGGAAAATAATTCATTTGAGCTGAATTATTCTAGCAGACTCATGGTCATATGACCATCATTGTGTTTGTTCGTGTGACTTAGGGTGGGACTTAGTCCCACTCCCCAAAATGCGCCACTCACGTAGGGCGTGTTGTATTTACAGCGTCAAATCGATATTTTAGATCTAAGCAAGAGAGACCTTCTCATGTCATCTGCCCAATGGAACCGAGGCGCCGCCGAGTGCGTGAATTAATACACCACACACTCACACGTTCGGTGCATACATACACCACAAACACACCCAGGCCACACACAAACATATGCACACACCCAGGCCACACACACACATATGCACACACTCAGGGCTCAAACAAACATATGCACACTCTCAGGGCACACACAATCATATGCACACTTTCAGGGCACACACAAACATGTGTACAGGGCACACACAAAAACACACATAAACACGCCCAGGCAACACACAAACACACATACACACTTCCAGGTAACATACAAACACACTTGCACGCATTCACGGAATTGTGAAAAAATGTGAATCTACTTCTCGTACATGTATTAATGAGATTATATTAATTTTACTTTAGAATGTAATACATGTGTACCACACACCGCTCATTTCAGACACCCACTATAGGGAAACGTGCGGCAACTTCTGGGCAAGTACAGTGAAAGTTTGGAGATACCCATGGTGCATTGTGGGTGTAAGTGTAATGATCGTAATTAGGATATTCAAATTAAAACCCAGCGCCTGGCCATAGTTGCTTGGCTATATGAAACAGCGGAAGTGACGTCATTAGAACCGGTCAATTTGTACGGTTATGACATAGCCTACGGACGTAGTCGTCAGGGATAACCCCGAATGAGGTTCTTACACCAAGACACTTTCGTCGGGACCAGACCAGGCTTAGGTGTTGAGATTAGTAACCTTGTCATTTAGTCATATGTTCGTTTTGTCACTTGTCATTTTGTCATGTGTTCGTTTTGTCACTTATCATTTTGTCATGTGTTGGTTTTGTCTCTTTTCATTTTGTCATGTTTTCGTTTTGTCACTTGTCATTTTGTCATGTTTTCGTTTTGTCACTTGTCATTTTGTCATGTTTTCGTTTTGTCACTTGTCATTTTGTCATGTTTCGTTTTGTCGTCATTTTGTCATGTTTTCGTTTTGTCACTTGTCATGTGTTCGTTTTGTCACTTGTCATGTTTTCGTTTTGTCACTTGTCAATTTGTCATGCAACTTTAGAGATTAAATTATAACATAATATCAATAATAACATAATACAATAATAACAAGGTTGTGATAGAGACAGGTGAGAAACGGCTGATGAGCATTTTACTTACAAGTACAAACCCTGTAAGTCGTAAGACTGTTTTGTTACGTCCTGTCAGGCTAACTCATACCTTGTTGACATGTTTTGTTACGTCCTGTCAGGCTAACTCATACCTTGTTGACATGTTTTGTTACGTCCTGTCAGGCTAACTCAGAACCTTGTTGACATGTTTTGTTACGTCCTGTCAGGCTAACTCATACCTTGTTGACATGTTTTGTACATGTTTTGTTACGTCCTGTCAGGCTAACTCATACCTTGTTGACATGTTTTGTTACGTCCTGTCAGGCTAACTCATACCTTGTTGATATGTTTTGTTACGTCCTGTCAGGCTAACTCATACCTTGTTGACATGTTTTCCATTCACTAAGTGGTAAGACTTGAGATATTTGTACCTAACGTTTTTTGTGTTTTAAACTGTCAAGCCATCATCCCATCGGTGTCGACAATGGCACCAGCGACTACTGTGAGAGAATCGCAGCATCACTCAGGCCAACTTATAATCAATACTGCACTCTGCTGGAGAATGGGACGGCAGGCGATGGTAGTTACACCATACACAAAAAATGGCGGGACGTCATTCCGAAAGAAGACGAGAGACCACATCACTGAAGTCCCTCGCCGCGTCCTCCCGCAACTCGGCCATTTACAAGTCGTCGGACCACGAGAGGTAATCCCCATGACAAAGGGACGTAATCCATCTAACTCAGACATTTCGTACAATCATCTGCCGTTACTGGGCAGTTGGCGAGTAAGGCATCGGTTTGTGTGAGTGTGTGGGGGGTGGGGGTGGNATATATACATATTAGGGCTGCGGAAATTAACGATTAATTTCTCGATTAATCGGTAAAAATATCGATTAAATTTATTTTTATCGATAAAATAGCGATCAAAATTAAAGAAAATAGTTTAAACAATTTATTCGATTTATTAATAAACAATTAAGTATTAATAATTAATAATAGTTTTTTTCTTTACGTTCAAACTTCTTTATTAAAAAACAGATTTTTTAAAGTGTAAACTTCAAAATAAGCAGTATAAGGAAAATGATATTAAATATTAAACATTGTTTTTACTTAATGAACAATAACAAATTTAAAATTCATTGGCATTAAATAGAGTTACTTGACTTGTATTTAGATAAAGCTCCTAAAAATTTTTTTTTTTATTAAATACCTAAGATGTGGGTATTTTATGAAATTTTCGGTTTAATAACGTCATACATCTTATTTTCAGGTTTAGTCAAAATTATCGACTAATTATTCGGTAATTTTTCAAAAGTTAACGATTAAATTACAATTAATCGATAACAGCCCTAATTAATCGATCTCTTTCTCTTCCTCTCTCTAGATTCCTCTCTCACTCTCTCTCTCTCTCTCTCAATTCGTCCCTCTCCAAGTTTCTTTCCCTCGCTCCTCCATCGATATCTTCTATTTATCCGACTTCCTCGTGTGTCGTGTGTTCAGTATACATCCATACACTAATTTATAATCCCACCTCCCCCATCCCCAGACAATTTTGTAACATACCAACCAGTGTCTTCCCACCCTCCCATATTCCCCCTCGCCATCTCCTAAACTGACCCAGTTGTCCACTCCTGACCAGCACAAGTGGTCGGTATTCCTGCTGCACATCTTTCCCCCGCCCCCAAGAGATTTGGCGTAACTTAATTTATCCATCGGCGGGAATGTTGGTCACAGTTTGTGTCTCTCTCTGTTTCTCTTAGTCACATTCTCTCTTTATCTTCCATGTTCCTCTCAGTCACATTCTTTCTTTCTTTCTCTCTTTCTCTCTCCCTCTTTTCTATTTAAGTCATTACCTCTGTTTCCTTCGCTTTCTGGTCCTCATAGTCTTGTGTAACACATATTAAACACGCATAAAACACATATTAAACACACATGAAACACATATTAAACACACATGAAACACATTAAACACACATGAAACACATATTAAACAGACATGAAACACATATTAAACACATATGAAACACATTAAACACGCATGAAACACATATTAAACACACATGAACACGCAATAAACACTGAATAAACACACACTAGACACAATAAACACAGAATAAACACACAATAAACACAGAATAAACGCACAATAAACACACAATAACCACATAATAAATACACAATACAAACACAAAAACACATAATAAACACACGATAAACACACACTTCCACACGCAAACTGTGATACAGCATCACATCTATTGGTGAGACCCAGTAGCACTACGTCACACTGGACCCAGTAGCACTACGTCACACTGGACCCAGTAGCCCTACGTCACATTCGACCCAGTAGCACTAAGTCACACTGGACCCAGTAGCCCTACGTCACACTGGACCCAGTAGCACTACGTCAGACTGGACCCAGTAGCACTACGTCACACTGGACCCAGTAGCATTACGTCAGACTGGACCCAGTAGCATTACGTCACACTGGACCCAGTAGCATTACGTCAGACTGGACCCAGTAGCATTACGTCAGACTGGACCCAGTAGCATTACGTCAGACTGGACCCAGTAGCACTACGTCAGACTGGACCCAGTAGCACTACGTCACACTCGACCCAGTAGCACTACGTCAGACTGGACCCAGTAGCACTACGTCACACTGGACCCAGTAGCACTACGTCACACTGGACCCAGTAGCATTACGTCCCACTGGACCCAGTAGCACTACGTCACACTCGACCCAGTAGCACTACGTCACACTCGACCCAGTAGCACTACGTCACACTGGACCCAGTAGCCCTACGTCACACTGGGGCCAGTAGCACTACGTCACACTCGACCCAGTAGCACTACGTCACGGTGGACCCAGTAGCACTACGTCACACTGGACCCAGTAGCACTACGTCACGGTGGACCCAGTAGCACTACATCACACTGGACTCAGTAGCCCTACGTCACACTGGACCCAGTAGCCCTACGTCACACTGGGGCCAGTAGCACTACGTCACACTGGACCCAGTAAACACAGCAACAGTTTGATATAACAATATGACGGGCGGGTGATGAAGAGGGGAGGGGGGAGGTGTGGAATGATGGACATGGGAAATAGGAAAGAGGGGGCATGAAGGAATCATAAATCCTGATATTTACCTAACGGCTTCCGTGTGACGAGCACGCCCCCCACCCACCCCATACAATCCACTATCCACTATAATCCACTCATTAAACTTGACGAGTCCCTAATCTCGTTATATGAGTCCGCAACACTCAGATCAGTGCTGAAATATTTTTACACGCGCGCTCTTCATGTTACCAATTACAGCATTCACATTTTTTGCTCAGCGCAAGATTCACCATTACGTCTAAAGTGCAATTAGTGGGCCGACGTGCTGGGATTAATGAAATAGGCAATCGAGGTTTTGTTTCTTGGGGCTTTTGTTGGTGGTTTTGTTGGTGGTTTTATTGGTGGTTTTGTTGGTGCTTTTGTTGGTGCTTTTGTTGGTGGTTTTGTTGGTGGTTTTGTTGGTGGTTTTGTTGTTGGTTTTGTTGGTGGTTTTGTTGGTGGTTTTGTTGGTGGTTTTGTTTTGTGTCAAAATAACAGAGTTTACTGAAATCCTTGTGGTAATCTTGGAACTGGTCTAAATTTACCACTACACGTGTTACATCTTTTGGTCTAATATCACCACTACACGTGTGATATCTTTTGGTCTAATATCACCACTACATGTGTGATATCTTTTGGTCTAATGTCCACCACTACATGTGTGATATCTTTTGGTCTAATATCACCACTACATGTGTGATATCTTTTGGTCTAATATCACCACTACATGTGTGATATCTTTTGGTCTAATATCACCACTACATGTGTAACATCTTTTGGTCTAATATCACCACTACATGTGTGAAATCTTTTGGTCTAATATCACCACTACATGTGTGATATCTTTTGGTCTAATATCACCACTACATGTGTGATATCTTTTGGTCTAATATCACCACTACATGTGTAGTGAAGATGTGTTGTACAGAGATGGGATAAACTGACAAGTGTGTGGGGTGTTGTACAGCGATGGGGTAAAATGACAAGTGTGTGGGGTGTTGTACAGAGATGGGGTAAACTGACAAGTGTGTGGGCAGTGGAGGTGTTGTACAGAGATGGGGTAAACTGACAAGTGTGGGGGTGTTGTACAGAGATGGGGTAAACTGACAAGTGTGTGGGGTGTTGTACAGAGATGGGGTAAACTGACAAGTGTGTGGGCAGTGGGGGTGTTGTACAGAGATGGGGTAAACTGACAAGTGTGTGGGGTGTTGTACAGAGATGGGGTAAACTGACAAGTGTGTGGGGTGTTGTACAGAGATGGGGTAAACTGACAAGTGTGTGGGTAGTGGGGGTGTGATACAGAGATGGGGTAAACTGACAAGTGTGGGGGTGTTGTACAGAGATGGGGTAAACTGACAAGTGTGTGGGGTGTTGGACAGAGGTGGGGGAAACTGACAAGTGGGGGGGGGGTTGGGTCGTGGTTG
>MUZC01000530.1:132158-149741 GCA_002072015.1 Radix auricularia | reverse complement strand
TGATTGGTGAGTTCTATGTAACGTGTCTAAACGAGACAGTATGGAGTGATTGGTGAGTTCTATGTAACGTGTCTAAACGAGACAGTATGGAGTGATTGGTGAGTTCTATGTAACGTGTCTAATGAAATTCTCGAGAAATGAGATTTTAAAATTTAAAATCGGTGCGTTTTGGTGCGCAACACTTTCATTGTTTTTATAAGAACTCTCTCTCTAATCATGAAACATTTAATCTAGGAATTTTAATAGTCAGTTAACACAATGAACTAGCATCTTTTTGATCTTTCCAAAGGCTTCAGATATAGATCTACATTGTTACTTTAACTCTAATTATTATTATTTTATTTTTTTTTAATTCTTGACTTCAAATAATTTACCTAATAAAGGTGTTGTTTTTTTTTTAATTATTAAAAATATTTTTTTAAAGATTAATAATTAAAGGATAGTAATTGTTTGACTATATAAGTAAATTCAGCTGAAATGGTGTCCATTTGAAACAGCATGAAATAATCTTTCGATGAAACACACGCTTTGAGCTTTGCCAAAGTGACGCCAAAATAATGATACTAAACAACACTTCACAACCCATGTGTTTATTCATTATTTTTATTTAGAGACAAGGTTTGTTTAGGTTTAAAAATAATACTTTTTTATTTTAAAAATCTGTTGATAATAATATAGACGTGATTTAATTGAATGTCATACTTTAAATAAAACAATGCCTCATCATTATTTATGAGAACTTAGAGGCAATGAACAATTCTATTTATAATATTTTAATAGGAGATAACAAATACAATATAGTATGTCATATAAAATAAGATGTTATACACTATTATATAGTAAATAGGATATAATATAACAATATTAATCCATTAGATTGGTCAAGTATTTTTTTTTAGTTTACATTTTCCATATTCAATTTACTGTTTAGAATAAATACATTCTTTCAAATATCACCTTTTAAAAAATTGCAGCACTTTATTCATTGTCTAAATCAGCCATAATATTTAAACATGACCTTTCTAGTCAGAAGAAACTAGCTTCCATAACGAGATGTCTGTAAGTTGTGATTATGGCCAAATCTTGCAGACAGAGTCAATTATAAAACGTATGTTTTGGTCATCATTGGAAGGGTAAGAATTTTTTCCTGATGTCTTTAAATTAGTAAGGATGATTTCTCTGCCCCTCCCCCCAATATTAATTTGTTTTGCGGTTTTATTTAATGTGTATAATATTTGAACACAGAGTCGTGACAACTGTTGTAACTTGAACAATAAATTCATGTTTAATATAATACAGAACGAGAATATACATGGCATGCCGGTAACAATGACTGAGTGAAATAGAACAACACAAATATATTCACAATGAAATAACTTATTTATTTACGGTTTTGGTAGTTAATACGTCATGACTATGCCGCCAGAGACACGCGTGTCAGACTTGGCACGTTTAACGGATCAGTATTAATAACCCATATCAGTGAAGAAAGAAAAAAGTAATAGCTTGGTGAATATATTACATGTCTTACTTGGAAAGTAATACTTAGGTGAATGTATTAAATGGCTTATTTTCAACGTGTTTTGTGTTTGGGCCGATACTCTCTGACTTGTGTATTACGCTATATGTTGTTATCAATACTTTTATTGATTTCATAAATTTGTGGTAAAGATGTAAGCTTAAATAAATAATTCAAGTTCAATGAACTAAAAAGTGTGAGTTGTGATAAATGATCCTGTTTCAAGCTATGTGGATGCGCGGCAAATATCTCACCGACACCACGCAGCATTTAGAATTACCGAACTTCAAATTTTGATAAAGATAATATAATTAAAAAAAAATAATATACGTGTTTGTGGGGTGTACAATTTAAAAAAAAACAACAAAAACTAACAAACTTAATCATACAAACACAAGTTTGTAATTGTTCCGACCAACGAACCGTGGAGGAAACATTGGTAGGAATACCATGAGGAAACAGGGGGCGGGGGTGTTATTAGCACTTTTTAGAATTCTTATAAAGATGAAACCGCATGACTACATAGCATGTTTTACCAAGTGACTTTAGTAGAAAGGCAGCTCTCCACTCGCCACCCCATTATTTGGTGCGTTACCACGAGCCGCCATTGTTTGGTGCCTTACGGCGAGCCACCATTATTTGGTGCGTTACCGCGAGCCGCCATTGTTTGGTGCGTTACGGCGAGCCGCCATTTTTGGTGCGTTACCGCGAGCCGCCATTGTTTGGTGCGTTACGGCGAGCCGCCATTTTTGGTGCGTTACCGCGAGCCGCCATTGTTTTGGTGCGTTACGGCGAGCCGCCATTTTTGGTGCGTTACGGCGAGCCGCCATTTTTGGTGCGTTACCGCGAGCCGCCATTGTTTTGGTGCGTTACTGCGAGCCGCCATTGTTTGGTGCGTTACTGCGAGCCGCCATTGTTTGGTGCGTTACTTCGAGCCGCCATTGTCCAGCGTTTTATCTCTAGTATCAGCACACCTGTTGATCACTGTCACTATAATCTATAGCTGATTGATTTCTTGACGGAACAAATACGTTCTAGGTCTGTGTCAACCACGTGACAAGGTCTCTGTTAGGAAACGGGCAATACGTTTAGTGGCAAGCGTCAAGTATCTACATATACGACAGAGGTTCTCAAACTAGGATGAAGGGGTCGTGTGTCATTGTTATCACTTAAGAGACGCTACCAGATGTGAAACTTTTATCTAACACAAATCTTCATTTAAAAAGAAATTCATGGATTTCGTACGGTGACCATTTCATTGGTGTACAGGTACATAATCATTTTATGTACACGTACTTAATCATTGGTGTACATGTACCTGATCATTGGTGTACATGTACCTGATCATTGGTGTACATGTACCTGATCATTGGTGTACATGTACCTGATCATTGGTGTACATGTACCTGATCATTGGTGTACATGTACTTGATCATTGGTGTATATGTACTTGATCATTGGTGTACATGTACTTGATCATTGGTGTACATGTACCTGATCATTGGTGTACATGTACTTGATCATTGGTGTATATGTACTTGATCATTGGTGTACATGTACTTGATCATTGGTGTACATGTACTTGATCATTGGTGTACATGTACTTGATCATTGGTGCACATGTACTTGATCATTTGTGTACATGTACTTGATCATTTAATGTACACGTACTTGATCATTGGTGTATATGTACTTGATCATTGGTGTACATGGATCTAGGCTCGGGTCGTTTCGAGGTTTAGTTCGTGTATGCTTCCAGTGTTATCGGTAGTCGATCATTTATCTTCACCGGCATGAGATGTGTCGTAAATGAGATATTATAAGAAATAGTCTTCTTTACGTTACTTACACAGGGTGTTCCAAAAGTCTTGGGCACATTTGAAGTCCCCATATCTCAACGACTATGAATGGTAGTGAGATAAAAGTTGTGCCATTTTAAAGCTAAATTCATTCAGTTTTTTGTAAGGCTGTTGGTCTAAGTGCCCACTTCTCCAAGAGGCGTGGATGAGCTGAAGGCAGGAATAATGTTGCAACCATTGACAGTACAATGCTGGGACGCGTTTATCAAGAACTTGACTATCGGTTTGATGTGTGTCGTGTGACTGAATATCGCAGTCATATTGGTGACTTTCAAGTCATGATTAGAATTGATTGAAGTTTCAATACGAAGCGAACTAAATATATATAGTTATAACGTATGCAGATTTTTAGTGATAAACGCGACTGTTCTTGCTCCGCATGAATTGATGTACATGTTATTCACTACAACTTGAATTAAATGGAAACACTACAACCAAATTTACACCGATAACTATTTTATTTACTTCTCTATCAAGGATAGAAAACTCTTTTAATGGCTGTGCATAGACAATTATTTTCATGTATATCACCTTTGAGTAAAAGTTATAACATAAACATTTTTCCGTCGATCCCATAAATATAATAGTTTTATTTTAAAATGTCGTTGTTGAGACCGAAACAAAAGACCTAGTTGAGACCGAAAGAAAAGACCCAGTTGAGACCGAAACAAAAGACCTGGTTGAGACCGAAACAGAAGACCTAGTTGAGACCGAAATGAAAGAACTAATGTTTTAACGCTTTGGGTCGTGAGATAAAAACAAGCTGAAAAGGACCCAAAAAATTTAAAATAAATAAGTATGCTTTTATCAAGCTCAAAATACCTCATTTCTTAAGGTTGGAAAATAGTCAATTTTAAGTTTTATAAAGTAACCACATTCCCACATAACGTCAGAATCGAGGCTAAGCCCTTCACAAATCTGCTAACATTTGAAACATCCAAGCAGATTTCACACAAGACACCCCGCCATTACGTCTCTACACGAGAGGTACAAACGACAAATTTGCGTACTACGTCACGACCCCAAGACCTGCTGACGTATTAACTAATAAGTCCATTTCAACACTAGCTAATGATAAATTTCAAACTCGCTTTACTACCTCACTCCCTTTCAGCGCCACCCAAACTTCGGCACCCCCACCCCTCATCCACGTAAACTCACGGGGGTATCACATACCACACAATGAACTAGGCAAGTAGGCATTCTACGGTTGTTGCCGACGGCGGCATTCAGACAACTAGACTCCGTCCCTTATCATCCTAATGACGGCGATAATCAGAGCCCGCAAGGAAGATAAGCCCAACTATCCGCGGACTATCCTCGCCTCTATCTTCTCTCCTCTGTTGACAAAGAGGTTAACACTTGAAGATGACAAAGCACACAGTCAACATGCGCGGAAGTTCACCTCTCGCACTTGGTTTTCTGTAATATCCTTCCGCGCTACTATTTATGATATTTTTGTACAACTTCTTCTTCTTCGTTCTCAATATTGAGTATTGAGTTTTGCGTGCCACGTTTGTACAACAACAACAACAAAAAATGTTTTGTTTGACCCAGTGACATAGTTCTATACATTCTGACGTAGTTGTAGTAATAAATAACTTTCATGTTGGTTTTTTTATTGTATTGACGGTACCTCATTCAAATAAAGGACACGCATCGTTTTGAATTGCAAGTCACTACAACTACGATGTTCATTCGTGGTAGTAGCAACGTAAATTACACAATAAGTTCTTCATCATTTTAAAAGCAAGGCTACCGTTAGGGATATATTATGGATATACTTGAAATATAAGATAAGCACGATGTCTTGTCTGTAAATACGCTCCTTAAGATTATTGCGTCCACAGACCATCCGATCTGTTGGCAAGTGACGCGGCGTTCAGAAGCCATGGGTATGAGGGTTTTACGCCATTCCCAACAAGTATTAGGTACCCTTTTGGAGCTGGGTAGACTCAGGGACACCATTGGTCACTGGACGAAAAAAAAATCACAGAGATTCGAAACCGTGACAATTCGCACACAGGCCGAGCAAGCATGCCGCTCTACGACAGTATGCATGTCTACAAAAAGGGAATTAAGACTTCTAACATGTGATCTTCGAAAATATATTGAAACAATTTTTACAAAGAATTCATTATGTTTTAACCACGTATAATATATATATATATATATTTCAAACGGGCCTGCGTACTTCTCTAGGTTGACTGGCCACACAGAAAACTATACGTAAGCCAGAAATTTTTTTTTTACCTTTATAAAGATCCTCAGAAATAACATGATCTTATAATCTTTTTTAACAGAAAGGAAGCGATAAAAATACTACCTGAAAGTTTATCGAGTAATGTAAGACGGGAAACTCACAGTTTGTGTATTAAATCCGCGGTGAGAAAAGGAACGGAGTTGAAATTAATATCGTTTATGGTCGTGATAAGTGTGGGCGGTGGCTTACCTGGAAGGCGGGGTTGGGGTGGAGGGGGCGGAGACGAGACTCTAATTTAGAGACACGCCCATTCTAAATCATTCCGTATGAGCATGGGAACTGCCTGTGCTCAAACAATGACGATCTCTCCCACCACTCACCCGTGACGTACCGACCATTCATACCTTCAACAACTACACGCCAGACCCATCTCTCCCACCAGTCATTACCTTCAACAACTACACGCCAGACCCATCTCTCCCACCACTCACCCGTATCGTACCGACCATTCATACCTTCAACAACTACACGCCAGACCCATCTCTCCCACCACTCATTACCTTCAACAACTACACGCCAGACCCATCTCTACCAACACTCATTACCTTCAACAACTACACGCCAGACCCATCTCTCCCACCACTCATTACCTTCAACAACTACACGCCAAACCCATCTCTCCCACCACTCATTACCTTCAACAACTACACGCCAGACACATCTCTCCCACCACTCATTACCTTCAACAACTACACGCCGGACCCATCTCTCCCACCACTCATTACCTTCAACAACTACACGCCAGACCCATCTCTCCCACCACTCACCCGTATCGTACCAACCATTCATACCTTCAACAACTACAGGCCTGCCCCATCTCTCCCACCACTCATACCTTCAACAACTACACGCCGGACCCATCTCTCCCACCACTCACCCGTATCGTACCGACCATTCATACCTTAACAAACTACACGCCGGACCCATCTCTCCCACCATTCATACCTTCAACAACTACACGCCAGACCCATCTCTCCCACCACTCATACCTTCAACAACTACACGCCGGACCCATCTCTCCCACCATTCATACCTTCAACAACTGCAGGCCTGCCCCATCTCTCCCACCACTCACCCGTGTCGTACCGACCATTCATACCTTCAACAACTACACGCCAATCTCTCCCACCACTCACCCGTGGCGTACCGACCATTCATACCTTCAACAACTACACGCCCATCTCTCCCACCACTCACCCGTGTCGTACCGACCATTCATACCTTCAACAACTACACGCCCATCTCTCCCACCACTCACCCGTGGCGTACCGACCATTCATACCTTCAACAACTACACGCCCATCTCTTCCACCACTCACCCGTGGCGTACCGACCATTCATACCTTCAACAACTACACGCCGGACCCATCTCTCCTAGCTGCACTTTCCCAGCTGACAGTATGACCTCTCTTTGACCGATTAATGCTGCTGCTGTGTGCCATCTATGACATGACATTTTGACATGTCATTATAGATATATTTATCAAGTATACAATGTTTGGTTCTTTTTAAATCGTATCTACACTTTATCTCGGGTTTTTTTATTTTTTTATTTTTTTTTTTTTATAGTTCATGTATGTGGAGCGCCTTGGGTCCCAGGATAGTACATCATGATTCATTCGATTAAATCAACAATATTTATGAACAAATATTTTGGAATGAGAAATTGATGAGAAAAAAAAAAGCTGAACAAGACCCAACACCGCCACCGTCAATGTAGACGGAGGTTGTCATTAGTAATAATAAAGGAATAACAGCTTCGAAAGAAAACACATTTTTCTTAACATCATCTTATTATTTTAGGTAAACGGACAAAGCGACAAAGTAAATAAGAGACAAGTTGCCAAAAAGACACACTCCTTTATGTCAATTGTCGCTTTGTTTATACTGGTCTCCACAGTCTTCAATTTAATTATAAATGCTTAGCGACATTTCGTGATAACACAAGAGTCATCCAAGTATAAACATTTTAAAATTAGAATAAATAATATAAAAGCCCAGGTCACTCACTCACTCACTCACTGGATGTGGAACGCTGAGGAACGATGTACAACAGTCTACAGCAGTTAGTTGAAAAATCGTGTGGTGATTAGCGCTGTAAAAATATTTAATATGATGACGTCATTGTTTGGTGTGCATCGGTGCGCAAAATACAACCCCTATTATTAAATACTTTGCGTACATTTCAGAAAGTTTTATATTTTGTATTTATCAAAAAAAAAGGACAAGTTAGTTGAGCTTTTAAAAAATGTTGGCGCCGTAGGCGCCCTAAAAAAAATGGGCGCCGCAGGCGCCACGACGCCCCAGCACAATCTAGTTAAAAATAAATTGATAATTTATAAAGCGCTTTACCTAAGTAAGGAACTGCGCTTTACATAAAGATAATAACATACGTATAAGTATTAAATAAACAATCATCTCCTCATAACCACATATATGATATGTTAAACATAAATAGCAGTACGTTACACATACGCTACGTTTATCATTAGTTAATTTTGAACGTTAAGTTTGAAGAGATGTGTCTTAGGTGAGGGCATTTAGATCGCTCCAGATGTGTAATGGTAGAGAATTCCATTGTTTGGCTGCACAAAGAGAGCGAGACCTTTTGCCAAATGTTTTAGTGCGTGTCTTCGGAACAGAGAGGATAGTTCTGTCTGCAGAAGAGCGTAGCTGACGAGTGGGGGAGTAGACATAGAGAAGTTCAGTAAGATATGAAGGCAATGAGTCAGAAGAGAAGTTGTGACAGAAAAGACAGTTTGTAATCATTTCGGGGTTTTTCTCGACGTTAAAGTATATGGTGGACTGAACCAATTGACAGCCACAGCGCAGTTCATCACAGACATAGGGCTTGGGGTCTAAATCCCACTTCAAAAGATATTGATAACGCAGAAGTAGAAGCAGAAATTTCGGGTTTGTACT
Organism: Radix auricularia; assembly: GCA_002072015.1. Classification (NCBI taxonomy): domain Eukaryota; kingdom Metazoa; phylum Mollusca; class Gastropoda; family Lymnaeidae; genus Radix; species Radix auricularia. Next base: position 141,178 of record MUZC01000530.1, on the reverse strand, counting down.
TGTAGCCAATGAAGTGAGTAAAGTAGCGGAGTAATACGGTCGTGTTTTTTAAACCTAAGAACTGGTCTGGCAGCTGAATTTTGAACATTCTGAGATATAAATTATAAATTAATTTTCTTTTTCTTTAAATCTCTTATTCCCGTGATGGAAGTATGTTTCAAAGTAAGTAAAGAACTAATAGCGCATGTATAGTTACAAAAACTGTTAGTTTGAGAACTGCAAGTTGCAATCCTACCAACCGTTAGTGTTAGGACTACTCAGGGTAAACCAGAAGATGATGACGTCACTTTAGCACCAATAACACCTCCAGGTGGTAGCGCGTGTTCTCTATCTCGTGTACTTCACGTCTGGTAAAAACTCTCAGTAGAGAGCAGGACTAGATACTAACCATAGATAAACGTAGGACGCGATGATCGTCTGTAACAGATAAGATATAAGCCATCATGTACCGCTGGTAATTTCATAAACCAACCCAATCGGTTTCGACTAAATTGAAAGTCTTTAAAAAAATTTTGAAGCCAGATATTTGTCCCAGTCATAGGCTCGAGGGTCAATCCAGCCCCAGTCCCCCGGTTTGACCACTGACTGGGGGGGGTAGATGGTGAAGCGGTTGCCGTGGTGGGGGTGATGGGGTGGTGGATTTGATGGTGTGGTGGAGTTGATGGTGTGGTGGATTTGATGGTGTGGTGGAGTAGGTGGTGTGGTGGAGTGGATGGTGTGGTGGAGTGGATGGTGTGGTTGAGTTGATGGTGTGGTGGAGTTGATGGTGTGGTGGAGTTGATGGTGTGGTGGAGTAGGTAGTGTGGTGGAGTGGATGGTGTAGTTGAGTTGATGGTGTGGTGGAGTTGATGGTGTGGTGGAGTTGATGGTGTGGTGGAGTTGATGGTGTGGTGGAGTTGATGGTATGGTGGAGTTGATGGTGTGGTGGAGTTGATGGTATGGTGGAGTTGATGGTATGGTGGAGTTGATGGTGTGGTGGAGTAGGTGGTGTGGTGGAGTTGATGGTATGGTGGAGTTGATGATGTGGTGGAGTTGATGGTGTGGTGGAGTAGGTGGTGTGGTGGAGTGGATTGTGCGGTGTAGTCGATGGTGTGGTGGAGTGGATGGTGTGGTTGAGTTGATGGTGTGGTGGAGTGGATGGTGTGGTGGAGTTGATGATGTGGTGGAGTGGATGGTGTGGTGGAGTGGATGGTATGGTGGAGTTGATGATGTGGTGGAGTTGATGGTGTGGTGGAGTAGGTGGTGTGGTGGAGTGGATTGTGCGGTGGAGTGGATGGTGTGGTGGAGTGGATGGTGTGGTTGAGTTGATGGTGTGGTGGAGTGGATGGTGTGGTTGAGTTGATGGTGTGGTGGAGTGGATGGTGTGGTTGAGTTGATGGTGTGGTGGAGTTGATGGTGTGGTGGAGTTGATGGTATGGTGGAGTTGATGATGTGGTGGAGTTGATGGTGTGGTGGAGTAGGTAGTGTGGTGGAGTTGATGGTGTAGTGGAGTTGATGATGTGGTGGAGGTATTTTCATTAAGTCTGATAAAGTTGTTGTATTAACAAAAAAATAGCACACTTAATGGATGTCTAGCAGATCAATAAACAAGCCGCCATTAATTTCTTTCATGTTCGATCTTTAAAAGTTCACCTGCCAATGGCGAACTTTGACCCGGAAACATTTATCTCATTGTGAACCTCAACACCCAGATACGGAGTGGCATAAAAAATTAAGCCACAATTAATTAACCTTTTGTACAAAAAAACGTAGTTTTATATCACTATACCCTCACGATTAAAAGCTTTTCTTGACATTTGATGAAGCAGTGAGTTTTGGTGCACACACCTCCTGCATTTTGTGCAGAGCAATTGGTTCTCACAGTGGTGATTGGAGGACCCACACCCATAAATTTTTTTTTTTAGTCCCATAACCTCTTTTTCAGAGGTCGTAGGGGATTCTAATGTTTCCATTAGAACGTTCTCGGACTTAATAGACACTGGCAGCGCCCATCCCTCTCCAGGTCAGCGGAGGACTTTCTTAGCGTTAGTCATTTCTCAACATTTTATAGTGGCTATTCGTGGGCTCGATCCCACGCCCCTCAGCTTGTGAGGCGAGCGCACTATTGACTTCGCTACCCAGCCGCCTTGCACCCGTCATACAAGACACAATTATCGGACCAAAAAATATATATCTTCTTTTAATATTGAGAGGTAGTTAATAATTAACGACTTAAGATGACCACTAAAAAAAAAAAAACCAATCCGACAGGCTACAGCTCGTCTATGGTAAAATCACTTTCACAAAACAAAATAACGAGTGCCACTTTTTAGCATTTTTACCAACTATAAAAGCACATTATTGTTTTTTATTGACTTAGATCTAAATGACGAACATATTGGGTAGCCATTATAGTATAGTTTTTTTTAAAATCATAAATATTAACTCTGCTTCGCGTCTGCTTGATTGATTGTTTGCCGATTAAACTTTTGATTGTTTTCCGATTAAACTTTTGATCGATTTTTAACCCACTTTCCCGTGTTTTAGCGAGCGGAAATTGTGCATGCAGGCTCGTGTCGACGATAAAAATGATTTATCGAAATTTCACATCGATCGAATGTACTACAAGTTTTATATTATTTCTGTTTTTCTATGTGGCACGTAAATTTTTGTGCTAGCCTGTCGCGGTGCTTTTTTATATTGAACAACATTTTTAATATCTTCTTGTCGCGCGGTGCGGTACGTATTTTATTGACCCTATTTTAAAAAAAAAATATTCCCGATCTGTCTGTCACGCGGTGAGCATTATATTAAAAATGCTTTATTACCACATTCCCGAGCTCAATTCGAGCTCAAATTTAACAGCCAGACTTAAGTAGTTTATTATTTTACTATAAATCATTTATATAGAAGACATAACCCGGTTTCCACCATGACGTCACAATGAAGCACGCACACCAATGTTGATTTCGTGTCACAGGCACAATCACCACATCCTGATGACCACTGCCAGTGCCCTCGCTTAGCCTCGGTGTTTACAGCTCACATCCTCCCTAATCGAGTCTTAGCCAACAATCCAATACAATAGGAATGTAGTGACCGCACTAGATTCAACAAAAAAGACGGGTAATGACGTCATCAAACGTCACTTTGACTCACAAATGATTACATGAGGGAAACAATCAGCAGCTAATGATGTATTAGCATGTTACAATCACCAAACACAATCTTTGTATGCTACAATCACCAACACTGTCTTTGTATGCTACAATCACTAAACACTGTCATTGTATGCCACAAAACTTGACCAGTGGTGAAGACCAGTTAGCAAGGCCCAGAAGTGAAAGTCACAGCAGCTTTTAAAATTAGAACCAAAGAGGAGGACGTTTCAAAAAGTTGGTTACATACAAAATCTACAGCCTCAGTCCACTGATAGCGTGGGTACTATCACCACTCACTAGCGTTATGTGCTCATCAACGTTACATACAAAAACTACAGCCTCAGTCCACTGATAGCGTGGGTACAATCACCACACACTGGCATGGTGTGCTCATCAACGTTACATACAAAAACTACAGCCTCAGTCCACTGATAGCATGGGTACTATCACCACTCACTAGCGTTATGTGCTCATCAACGTTACATACAAAAACTAAAGCCTCAGTTCACTGATAGCATGGGTACAATCACCACTCACTAGCGATATGTGCTCATCAACGTTACATACAAAAACTACAGCCTCAGTCCACTGATAGCATGTGTACAATCACCACACACTAGCGTTATGTGCTCATCAACGTTACATACAAAAACTACAGCCTCAGTCCACTGATAGCATGGGTACTATCACCACACACTAGCGTTATGTGCTCATCAACGTTACATACAAAAACTACAGCCTCAGTTCACTGATAGCATGGGTACTATCACCACTCACTAGCGTTATGTGCTCATCAACGTTACATACAAAAACTACAGCCTCAGTCCACTGATAGCATGGGTACAATCACCACACACTGGCATGGTGTGCTCATCAACGTTACATATAAAAACTACAGCCTCAGTCCACTGATAGCATGGGTACTATCACCACTCACTAGCGTTATGTGCTCATCAACGTTACATACAAAAACTAAAGCCTCAGTTCACTGATAGCATGGGTACTATCACCACACACTAGCGTTATGTGCTCATCAACGTTTTAAAACGCCTGTGCCTCCTACTGAGTACGCCCCTGTCCACTAAACGACTGATCAGATCTCCCCCTCCCCCCACCTCACCCGATCCCCTAGAGTCACGCCTCATATTTTATAAGTTGCCACAAATAACTTCTAACGCCACCATTCGGCACTGATTTTTAGCGCATTTTCGAGAAGTCGAATGCGCTATTGCACCCGTTTTGTCCGTCCGTCCGTCTGTCATCACCCTTGATCTCAGCATCCATAAGTCCTAGACCCATGAGGTATATATGTTTTTTGTATGTCCTGACCTGCCATTTGTGCACCAACACTCAGTTACTCGATCCGTGAAAAAAACCCGTTAAAACTACCAAAAAATATTTCGAATCGAGAGGTAACACTAGCGCAGGGAACGGCCGCCATTGCCGGAAGTCGAATACATGGTTCTTCAAGCATTGAAGAGTGGTGTGAAAGCGTGCAAAAGAATTTATTTTTTTTTAAAGTTGACGTCATTAGAATATGTGTAAAAGTTTAGAGAGTTTTACGTCATCATTTGTGGTGACTTGTAGTTAGATTAAAGAGAAAATATTTTTTTTTTAAATGTAAAGAAATGACTTTTAAATAAAACAAATGTCAGGTATATTCATTACACAAGAAAATTCATAAAAATATGTCTAAAATCTAAACACAATTACTGATAACTACATAATGCTGATATCTAACATAAGTACTGATACATAATAGGAAAATGCGCTAACACGTCCTGAGTTCCAAAAGGGACAAGGCTTAACATGATTTTTTCTCTTCTACTTCTTTTATCCTGCTTCGTGTTTGTGCCGCACGGTGCACGCAGGAAAGAAAACACCGAAATCCTGTGAGTCATAAGGTTTGAAAAGGCCACCGAACAGCCAGTGACTCTCCCCAGCAGGACGACCTGAGAAACACGGTGGGCATTGAGGCGTAGCGGTGCTACGTACGAGGGCAGGTCATCGTGTTAGTAGGGGGCAGGGGTGGGTTGGGGGTTGGGGCGTGTGGAGCTCCCCCCCCCCCCCAGTCATTTCCCCTTCACTTTATTTTGATAACATTTTGGAAGTCTCCGCCAGGGCGTAAGGAAGGACTTGGTTCGACCTTTAAATGGACGGCCAATGGTTCTCGCGTTTAAGCTAGCTGGAGCCCACGTTTCCAAACTTCTTTAAGGTCATATCATTAACACTATACTCAATGGTGCTTCTAATTTTTATTTTTTATAATTACTTTTATTTCCAACACATCTTTCTGCTGAATGGTCTATAACTAATGACACTTGAAGTCATTAAACCGCGAAACAATCCATGAATCCTTACACTTACTCCTATAAGGATCAACATGAGAATACGAATATTATTTCTCCATGTTATTGTATCATACATATTTTATATCTATATCTTATCTTATCACTTACAGAAGCTCCTTCTATACAGAATATTATTTCGGCCTACGCTTATCCATATACATTGTTTGCAATCTTAGGAGATATTGGAACAAATATTTTTTCGTTGCGAACCCAACATTTAAAAGTCATTTCAAAAGTGGCTGGTGTAACATAGATTATCGAGAACCGCTATTTGTGTGTGTGTTGGGGGAGTGTGTGGGAGGGAGCCAATAGACTAGGTCAGACAAAGGGAGAATTCTAGACATTTGGTATTCTCTTGGCACAGGGGTTCTTTGTCTGTTGGGCGTGGCACCGAGCCTGTACGGAGTAGTCAGAAAAATGGAGGCCTTGTGTTAAGTATTATTTCTTGGTGTGGTGTAATTATAAATAATACATCTATCCAAGCCCGACATAAGCGCGTGCACAGAGTGTGAATATAAATGGAGTATGTGTGGTATAGCTATAAAGGGAGTACGTGTGGTATGGCTATAAAGGGAGTACGTGAGGTATGGCTATAAATTTATAAATGGAGAACATGAGGTATGGCTATAAAGGGAGTATGTGAGGTATGGCTATAAAGGGAGTACGTGAGGTATGGCTATTAAGGGAGTACGTGTGGTATGGCTATAAAGGGAGTACGTGAGGTATGGCTATAAAGGGAGTACGTGAGCTATGGCTATAAAGGGAGTACGTGAGGTATGGCTATAAAGGGAGTACGTGAGGTATGGCTATAAAGGGAGTACGTGAGGTATGGCTATAAAGGGAGTACGTGAGGTATGGTTATAAAGGGAGTACGTGAGGTATGGCTATAAAGGGAGTACGTGAGGTATGGCTATAAAGGGAGTACGTGAGGTATGGCTAATCATATTATTGATTGGACTCTCACGAAGATTTCTTCCCACCACCATTAATGCCCACCCCGCCCCTCACTTCAGCACCCCCTCCTACAAGAACCTGACAGAAGCTATCATTACCGCCCCTCCCCCCCAACTCACCGCCGCGATAGAATCCTGGTATTTTTGCCCCCCTGGTCCCACGCTGATATTGTCTTTAGGGGTTTTGCCATCCGGCGCCTTACCGCGCTATTATATAGGATGCACAGGATCTCTCAGATTATAGTACTGGATTTTGTATGATATAATAAGGGATACGAATAGGATATGATAGGATTTAAAAATAAATGAACACTTGGGATCTGTATGAGGTCGTATTTGTAACATATGATATTGGAATTTTATTGTAAATTGTAATAGTAATAGTAGAGTACGACACTAAATATGAAGACATAACGACGGATTTAAACAGAATGTTATGGAATTTGAAATTATACTACATGAAAATTAAGGATATAATATGGAATTTTGTAGAATGTATCATGGCATTGGTAGAACATAACATGGAGTTTGTAAGTTTCAACATGGGATTTTTAGAATATAACATCAAATGTGTAAGATTAACTGGTATTAGAAGTATGAAGTATGTAAAATGAATTTGCAGGATACGTCATGGAATTTGTTGGATATAACATGGATATAATAAGGGGTCCGTAGAAGGAGTTGTTTGTTTTTAAGGATAAGTTATCAAGTTTCCCGACGGGAGCTGTTGCGGTTTATATAAAATGTAAGAAATATGATAAACAATGCATTATGTTTAATATATTTATATGTGTATTACTGCCTGACGCGTATGAGTATGAGTGGCTGATATAATGTACATGCACACGGCTACACCCACACGAATCAACAACAAGAGACGATTCTAAATGTAGTAGTGTGCACACCCAAAGAGTGTCGCACCATGTGCACCGTACCGAGATGCACCAGGCATGAGAGAAGAAAGGAAGTAGAGAGTTAGACAGAGTGACAGTTTGGTGCGACAAGGGCAAAGTGAACGTTGCGTATTCCATGGCTGAAGTAAACCTGTTGAATAACCTTACCTCGGTGAATTCTGCCGACGACGCTAAAAAAAAGTAGCCTAAGTTAATTAAAAGAACAATGAAGTCCAATTCACCTCGGTAAGGTTATTCAACAGGTTTATTTCAGCAAAGGAATGCACAGCGTTCACTTTGCCCGTGTCGCATCAAACTGTCACTCTGCCTAACTCGTTACTTCCTTTCTTCTCTCATGCCTGGTGCATCTCAGTGCGGTGCACATGGTGCGACACTCCTTGGGTGTGCACACTACTACATAAATATGGATAACAACAAGATTGAAATTCAAAGATCGAGAGTGGACATTTGTTTTAAAGAACATCCATCTCAGCCATCCATTTATATTCTTGTATTAAAAACTAGGGCTGGTATTGATTAAAACAACAACATAAAAACACAACTTGTTCGATTAATCGAAACATAATTCGATTTATCAATTAATTTCGATTAATTAAATTTGTATAATTCATATATAGATCCCGTTAAGTTGCAATTAAATATTTCGCGAAATCGGTTCAGTCGCGGTAATTCCTCGGCTCCCAAAATTATCTTATCTTATCTTAGATGTACAGACGCTCCTTCTATGCAGAAGATAATTGCGTCCACAGACCATGAGAGATGATCTGTTGGCAAGTCATGCAACGGTCACAGGCCACGGCTATAGGGGTTCCACGCATTACCCCAGCCGCCTAACTATTGTCTAGTTAGGTACCCATTCGGAGCTGGGTGACTCGGGGACTCCTCAGGCCCCGAGAACGAATCCTCACCTTCGTGACGTAACACAGCAAATTCGCTGGTACAGTCACTCTATAACCCACCACTCCCCTACCTGTTACAGTCACTCTATAAGCCACCACTCCCCTACCTGTTACAGTCACTCTATAACCCACCACTCCCCTACCTGTTACAGTCACTCTATAACCCACCACTCCCCTACCTGTTACAGTCACTCTATAACCCACCACTCCCCTATCTGTTACAGTCACTCTATAACCCACCACTCCCCTACCTGTTACAGTCACCGTATAAGCCATCACTCCCCATTTTCCATAATTTTTACCCCCACCCTAACAATTCACCCATTAATCAGCTTTAATGCTTTACCCGAGCCCTCCGCCCCCCTTCCCCGTCCTCTTTGAAGTCCAGTAATGAAATGGTTATCAGGCAGGTATAGGGGTCCCGTGTGTGCCGATACTATTGGCTCGAGGATCTGTCGTGTTGTGTGGGACATGGCTTAGTTCATCGATAGTTGGGCTACCTGTGTGGAATTACCTGTAGTCTCTAGCTCTGTGATTGTGCGGTGATTTTTTTTTAATTTAAAAAACCTGTTTTACGCTGAGCGAGAGATTTGACACATGTGTTTTTGACACATCAGGTGTGTGGCTCATGTTGTTTGACACACCAGGTGTGTGGCTCATGTTGTTTGACACACCAGGTGTGTGGCTCATGTTGTTTGACACACCAGATGTGTGGCTCATGTTGTTTGACACACCAGGTGTGTGGCTCATGTTGTTTGACACA
>MUZC01000530.1:55548-99426 GCA_002072015.1 Radix auricularia | reverse complement strand
TAGAAATGAAATGCACCCTTCAAATAGTTCACAAAATTGCTCCTCTTTAAAAAAAAATACAATTCCGCTTTTTAACCCCACTCTTACAACAGTGTATAAACACTTATACACGTACCATAATATTATTTAAAATCCCAGCGCAAGGGCTCATTTCTTCTAAAATCAAGCATAATGTAAAAACCATCTCTGAAAAAATCATTGGAGATTGTTCTTCTCATTAACAGTTTTAAAGTCACATTCAATGATTTCCCGTTATCTTTTATTCAAGCACCCATGCAGATCGCATCGGCAGAAACTTGTGTTCATAACACTAACGGAATTTTTCATAATCCAGTGCATAATTTTAACTATACATAAAAGATTATGTGGTAACGTCTTTTCAATATTTAATTTCACTTTTAGCAATCTATGAAATAAATCGTTATTTCACAACTAAAACAAACACACAGTCACACGCACACACAGACGCACATACACACATAAACATAAACACACTCACACACATGCATATTCACACAATCAGATTATAATCAAGAGAAAAAAGTAACATCAAATAAATTAATAGAATAAAAGCTTCATGACGCCACTTAATGTTTTTTTTTTACGGCGCGCAAAACCACACCCTCTGTTAATCTCAAACCCAAAATCATTATGATTTTTACATCTATATTTTCAATTTTAAAAAAGTAATCAAGAGTTGCGTGGTATAGGGGCTTCTGACTGACGGACGCGCTTAGGCGCATTATTATATAGATAATCTTATCATATTCCTTGACATAGCTTAACCACAAAAACTATAAATCTATTTTAATTATTTAAATATATTTTCATTTCCTATATAATAAAAGGCAATTTTCTTTGCGACCATCGATAGCGATTGGTCCCTCAAACTCCTACAGACTCCCACAGCCAATCAGAAAAATTACATATTTTTTTTTACATATTGAACAAGTTTACGCGGACGTTCAATACGAGTTATTTTTTGTGCACTAATTTTTTTAAGAGCTTATTTTGAGCGGCGCGCTTTCAAAAATATTTTGTCAAACCACTGTGCGCACATTTTCGTGTGCGCATACTAAATTGAGCTGTTGCTGTTTTTACGGGTGCTTTCTTTATTTGATAGATACGTAAAAAATGTTTCATTACAATTGTCACACGATGCAAGGGGTTTATTTTTTAATGTGTAAATGAAGTTGTGAATTTTTTAAAATTCTGTTGTGATACATATTTTGTTTTTAATTAAAAATTCTAATTCTAATTCTGTAATTAGTGTGTGAATTGTACGTGGAAAGCGATGGCCCAAGTCAAATATTTCTAATATAGAGATTATAATTAAAAACACAGGTATATCGAGATTTTCGCAACTATCTGGATTTGGCAAATACTTATCTCAGGTCCGAATAGTATCCGGATATCAGTGTAGTAAGGAAGTCTGAAATAAACTTAATTTTTATAATTTTATAAAACAAATATATAAAAAGTAAAAAAAAACAAAACAATAACCAGAAATGAGTGGTACACGTTGGGATTTATATTTAAAATCTTTGTTTTTACGGTTTATTTATATTAACTATAATGAATAGTATTTTTGACGTGATGCACATTTATGGCCGTTCGAGACGGCTGTTGGAGGGGATGTACAACATGCCACCGAAATGACGGCGGAACGTCCTTGGACGGGCTTTGTTGCTCGTTTTATAATAATACCTGAAAAATTTGTTTTAAAAACATGCATTTTCAAAAATAAAATTATGTAAAATATTAATTTCACGACACATATCAGTAGTATGATAAAAAGAGATACTAAATGCGCAAACAACCCCATAAGAACATAACCAAAATACCCAAAATCCCGTATTTTGATTCTTCCACCTTGATTGAAGTGCTCTGAGCAGGACGCGTCTCACCTGAACATGTCTACCTGTGGTGGCTCTTATCGCAGCGACCAGCCAGACAACAGCAACGTTTACCTCATAAAATACGAGCGCCTTTGTTGCCGGGGGACTGGCCGGGTGTCTGGTCAGAACCAATCTGGCAGGAAGCTCCTTTGGAACCGAGCGGGAGAAAGGAAATCTTCCAGAGAAAAGGTTACCACTGGATACCGGAGAGTGGCCGCCATTTCTGTAGGGCAGATAACTCGGGGTTAAGGTGGAGATGACGCCGCTTGTAAGGGAGATAACGAGAACTAGATTTCTTTACTTTCTTTTTTTGTGTGTGAATGCAGCCTCGCCTGTATAACGTCACGGTATATACAAATGAGTTTGGCGGTGTTCGGGCTTGGGGGTGGGGGGGGGGGGAGAACGGTTGTTCGGGAGCGGAATCCAACAAAAATACTCGATGAGGTACATTAGTATTTCTTATCAATGAAGGCCTAGCATTTATAGAATCCACCCCTTTACTTTTACAGAGATTACGCATTAGCTTTGTTATATCTTAACAAACCCAATAAATGGCGGCCCCCAACACAGGGAGCATTTTACAAAGGGAATCCTCGACACATACAGGGAACACACACACACACACAGGAAGTTCCCCTAACGCCCCACACACACAGGAAGTCTTCTCACGCCCCCCAACACACACAGAAAGTCCCCACACACAGGGAGTCCTCCCAAACAAACAGGAAGTTCCCACACAGACACATAAAGAAATTATCCCCCCCCCCCACACACACAGGGAGACTCGAACACATCTAGATGAAAATGATGAGTTATTGTAAGTCCATGATCCCATCTCCCATTTTCCTATCTCCCCATTTTCATATCTCCCCATTTTCCCATCTCCCATTTTCCTATCTCCCCATTTTCATATCTCCCCATTTTCCCATCTCACCATTTTCCTATCTCCCCATTTTCATATCTCCCCATTTTCCCATCTCACCATTTTCCTATCTCTCCATTTTCATATCTCCCCATTTTCCTACCTCCCCATTTTCCTATCTCCCCATTTTCCCATCTCCCCATTTTCCCATCTCCCCATTTTCCCATCTCCCCATTTTCCCATCTCCACATTTTCCTATCTCCACATTTTCCTATCTCCACATTTTCCTATCTCCCCATTTTCCCATCTCCCCATTTTCCCATCTCCTCATTTTCCTATCTCCACATTTTCCTATCTCCCCATTTTCCTACCTCCACATTTTCCTATCTCCCCATTTTCCTATCTCCAAATTTTCCTATCTCCCCATTTTCCTATCTCCCCATTTTCCAATCTCCCCATTTTCTTATCTCCCTATTTTCTATCTCCCCATTTTTCATATCTCCCCATTTTCCTATCTCCCCATTTTCATATCACCCCATTTTCCTATCTCCCTATTTTCCGCTCTCCCCATTTTCCTATCTCCCCATTTTCGTTTTCCAGACCCTTGTATCTCCCAATGTTTATATATATCCATGTTCCTCTTTCCCCATGTTCCCGCCTTCAGATGTTCATATCTTTTCATGTTCCCATCTCTCTATGTCAGGATGCTCCATTGTTCATTCATTGGTCGCATCTTGCCATGTTTCAATTTTCCGACATTTGTACACCCCATTTCACACTGTGCCCAACTTAAACTGTTCATATATCCAAATGTTCCTATCTCTCAATGATCCAACATTCCAATGTTTCTATCACCCAAATGTTCCCATATTTCAATGTTCCTATCACCCAAATGTTCCCATATTTCAATGTTCCTATCACCCAAATGTTCCCATATTTCAATGTTCCTATCACCCAAATGTTTCCATATTTCAATTTTCCTATCACCCAAAATGTTCCCATATTCCAATGTTCCTAACTCCCTATATTCTTATATTCCAATTAGGGCTGCGGAAATTATCGATTAATTTCTCGATTAATCGGTAAATATTTGTAATCGATAAAATAGCGATTAAATTTAAAGAAAATGTTTAAAATAATTATTACGATTTATTAATAAATAATTAATTATTAATAATTAACAATAGTTTGCTTTATTTACGTACAAACTTCTCCATTGAAAAAAAAAAAGATTTTTAAATTGTAAACTTTAAAATAAGCTGTTTTTATAAGGAAAATGATATAAAAAAAAAATTAAACATTATTTTTTTACTTAATTAACAATAACAAATTTTAAATTCATTGATATTATTTGGAACTACTTAGATCTATATTTAAATTTAAAAAATGTCAATTGCTTGTTTTTGCTACTTCCCTTGAAATTTTCAGTTTGATGACGTCAAGCATCTTATTTTTAGTTTTAATCGATTAATTTTACGGTAATTTTTCAAAAGTTAACGATTAAATTTAAATTAATCGATAACAGCCCTAATTCCAATGTTATCTCCCGAAGTTCTTCTTACATTCCATCGTTCCATAGGAACATTGAGATAATCACCGTGTTCCTAATCTCCAATATTAATCCTTTCTATGGATATTGGTGTCTCCTAATGTTCGTTCCCCGAATGTTCGTAAGTCCGTAGGCTCGCTGTACTTGCTGGTCTACAGGTTTACATCTTACTGAGCCACAAAATGTGCTATGATGATAAAGCGTCTACTGTCTTCGGGGTTAAACACAACAAAGTTTCTACCACGTCAGATCTAAATTGCCGCACAAAGTGCTATGTGTTTATGGACCATTGTGACTAGACCTCAAAATGACCAGGCCTTGTCAGACACTGGACACAATCTCAGGAGTTACGACCCTTGTCCGCCATCGTTTGCCTAAAGAGTTGAACTTTCACACCGCGCAATCAAGCCCCGAGGAATAGGGCAGAGATAACTCTACCGGCCTCGTCTCGCGGCGCCTTCTGTAGGGTGGGTTACCGGCCATGGGAGGTGGCCACAGGAGGTGGCCATGGCAGTCCCTTTAGGAAAGTGATGCTCAGATAGGGGAGTAAGGGGGGGTGATAAGCCAGGAGGAGGAGGTGTTGGGACAACATGAGATAAATATGTATGGGGCGCCACGCACCGTTAATGGCGGTGTCGCGTGCCCTGTGACGCGAGATGAAGATCTTGGCACGTCTTGTTCTTTCGCTGTAAGATTTCACTTCCGGTAGTATTAAATGCAGCGTTCCCAACTGACGAGCTGAGAATGAAAGTAAGAAATATCGCCAAACACCTTGTTAAGTACAATGGTATTGTAACTCAGTTAGTTTCTTGAAACAATATTTTTGTTAATAATTGATGTTTGATTTTGTTGCTGTTTCCTGGGAATTATGACGTATCTCTTACGGCGAATGACAACGCAATACATATCCCGACCAGAGTATTACAATTAGTCTTAGCATTCGCTGTCTAGTGGAGTCATTTGTCTCACCTGAGAGAAAATGTGAATAATCTGTGAAAATGTAGTACCTGGTATAAGAGAGCTTGTGTTTGCCCATATCTTCCATGCATGTATGTAGTGCATTGCGTCTGACAAAACTTAATTCATTACTGCCATACAGTTAGTGGGGATTGTGAGTAAGTTGTGTGGGTATGAGGGTGGGTTAGCTGTGTGGGATGAGGGTGGGTTAGCTGTGTGGGATGGGGGTGGGTTAGCTGTGTGGGATGGGGTGGGTTAGCTGTGTGGGATGAGGGTGGGATAGCTGTGGGATGGGGGTGGGTTAGCTGTGTGGGATGGGGTGGGTTAGCTGTGTGGGATGAGGATGGGTTAGCTGTGTGGCATGAGGTGGGTTAGCTGTGTCGGATGGGGGTAGGTTATTTATTTGTGATGAGGAGTGCTCATTAATTCTCCATAAAATAAGTAACGTCACGATAGGTATCTGTATCGAGGCTGTAACGAGGTTCCTGTTCCAAAGTTTAAACAAGTTCGTAACTTTAAATCTCTTTGTCATTAAGTTTACTTCAGTTAATAACTGAATATGAATAAATGTGGCTACATGACCAAGTAGGTGGGTGGCTCTAAAGTTTCATATGTAATGGTCCAATATCTAACATGGTCCAATATCTAACATAGTCCAATATCTAACATGGTCCGATTTCTAACATTAGTCATATGTCTAACATGGTCCAATATCTAACAAGGTCAAATATCTAACATGTTCCAATATGTAACAATGTCCAATATCTAACATGGTCCAATATCTAACCTGGTCCAATATCTAACAAGGTCAAATATCTAACATGTTCCAATATCTAACATGGTCCAATATCTAACATGGTCCAATATCTAACATGGTCCAATATCTAGCATGGTCCAATTTGTAACATAGTCCAATATCTAACATGGTCCAATATCTAACATGGTCCAATATCTAACATGGTCCAATTTGTAACATGGTCCAATATCTAACATGGTCCAATATCTAACATGGTCCAATTTGTAACATGGTCCAATATCTAGCATGATCCAATATCTAACATGGTCCAATTTGTAACATGGACCAATATCTAACATGGTCCAATATCTAACATGGTCCAATTTGTAACATGGTCCAATATCTAGCATGGTCCAATATCTAACATGATCCAATATGTAACATGGTCCAATATCTAATTTGGTCCAATATCTAACATGGTCCAATATCTAACACGACCTGCTGTTGTTGCGTTGACTTGACATTGACACAATACCCGCCACTAAAAGTGAATGATTGCATGATGCCATGTAAAACTATTTTTTTAATATTTTAATTTCAAGCCGAGCCTTACACCCCTTTCCTTAATGTTCCTCCATTTGTATTGCTTCAAAGAGAACAAACATTCCAAAACGAGGTTAATTTCCTGTGCTAGCAGAGTAAAATAGAAAATTGTCAGAAAATATTTTGTTTCGAAGATAACAAAAATAAACCAAAAATAAAAGACCCCACCCCACATCCGAGGGGGGGGGATGGGGTACATTTTAATTAATTTGATCCCCTTAATTCTTTTTAAGACAAGATTTTTCCATGCCATTGTTGTAATCATTTGATGAAACAAACATCCTCTGAATGTTATTATCTTGCTCCATACCTCCCTCTCCCCCACTCCCCCCAATTATAACGTGGTCATTAAATGGGAGTATTGCATTCGTCACAAGAACAATTAAAGCGAACTAATGCGTTCCACGAGGGGCCTAATGCACTGCGCGAGGACACGCCGAGCCCGGCGATGAGTTTAGTGCACTCGACGCACGCACAATTTGGTCATTTTCAATACATGGGCATTGAGTGTGAGCTAGATAATAGCAGTTTACGTCGGAGAAAAAAAATTCTCTGTGTCACCCACTTTTACACTTCTCTTTATTCCTTTATTTAAAATTTAAAAACTCTCTCTTTCATTTTTTTGACTAAAATTAAGTATTCAAAATTTGTGGGGCGGGAGGGGGGTGGGGAGAAAAATAAATAAATAAATAAAACTACGTAATAACCCAGGATTTTTATTTTCTATGTACTTTGTTCTTTTTGCATTAAATAAAATCTCTAACTATTAATTTTCACCTAAGATCAGTGTTAGAGGAATCAATTAAAAAAAATTGATAGAAGCGTTAAGGCATTTGATTCTTAACAATAGAGAAAAGCTCTAGAACAATCAACCCTAAATAATTGAAGATTTTGTCACAATGCGTTTCTCCATACGTAAAGTTGTCTTATGGTTCTGCCTACACCGTCCGGTACCAAGAAACCTGAATTTGTAGATATGCCAGTGACGTCACCCATTCACATGCTATATCTCCCCAGCTTGCGTTGCGGGTGAAAGTTGCCAGGGACGCCGCCCCTGTATCTCCTCAACTTGCGGGTGGTAAGTTGCCAGGAACGCCGCCCCTGTATCTCCTCAACCTGCGCCTGTAATGTTGCCATAAAGGACGCCCCATTAACCCCCACCCTATCGCCATAGGTTGCGGTAGTTGAGGTTGCCAGAAAGGACAACGCCCCTGCATCTCCTCAACTTGCGGGTGTAAAGTTGCCAGAAAGGACGCCCTGTTCACCTCCTCCATCTCCCCAGCTTGCGGGTGTAAAGTTGCCAGAAAGTACGCCCCGTTCACCTCCTCCATCTCCCCAGCTTGCGGGTGTAAAGTTGCCAGAAAGGACGCCCCGTTCACCTCCTCCATCTCCCCAGCTTGCGGGTGTAAAGTTGCCAGAAAGGACGCCCCGTTCACCTCCTCCGTCTCCCCAGCTTGCGGGTGTAAAGTTCCCCTTAAGCCCACTCCAGGGCCCTAAAGGCACAGCTCGAGAGTTGTCTCAGCCTAGTTTAAACCTTGTCACGTGACTCGGCCCCCCAACGGCCGCAGGATTCAACGAACCATGGTAAGCCTCACATTTTATAATTATAGCATCCCGTTAATTGTGTGATTGTATCACCCCACCCATCCAACCCCACCCCTTGCCCATCTCAGACCCCCTCCACCACCCTTCTGTATTCAAAGGTCTAAATTTCCCCCTTCCGTCCTGTGATTTTCACCAACGTCCTTTTATACATTTTTAAAAAGAAATTGAAAAAAAAAAAACCTCTTCTAAATTCATCGTTTATTACACTGGTTCTCAAATTTACATCTTCATCGGATGTTTTGGTAAATATTCTAAGCATTAGCATTATTAAAACCCATCTGAAGGAAGGTTGCTGTAATTGGTCTTTGTGCGACTGAAAAAGTGTGGTGGGGGGGGGGCGATGGGTGGAAGAGGTTAGTCTGGCAAAACTAAATTGTTGGAAAGGATCAGCAAAGTTAACGTTGTTCAGGTTTTTCCTGATATAGTTTGTTTATTCCAAGGAAAGAGGGGGGGGGGGCAGTGGAGAGTGGGGTTGCCCAAATCAATACAGTTAACAGTGTTAGAACCCACGGAACTACTAACCAAAGTGATCGCCCTTTACTGCCTTAACGTCAGGGAGTCAGGACGGAAACATTACCAGGTAGCTCCCAGGCCCCTCTAGATTCAGACGTTAGACCCGCTGTAGAAGCAAACACTGCACACAAACTGCATGCAACACTCATCCCCCTCCCCCTTTATCCCCTTCACCCTGTCTATTTTTAGCCTGCCTCACGTGATTAGTTTGATGGCAGGGTAGCCAGGAGATGGACATTAGAGACAATCTACACGAATTATCGCCCGTGTTTATCGTCATTAGATGTGATTAGGCCCAGCATAATAGCCCGAAACGGGGGCTGGACCCCCCATTGTCAGGGGGCCCGCGGAACAATGTACCCTTATTGTGTTTTATCGAATGTTGACCATCAAATAGTTTCTCAGAGGGCAGTTAGTGGCCTGTCACGTGATGTGACAGAACCTATTAGGTCGCCACTTTGTCTTGCTGCTGGTTAGCCTTAAGGAATTGGCGGAGTCATTGATGCTGCAGATTTTACGGTACAACCGTAGATAGCACTGGAAGGTTCTAGAACAAGGGGCTGACAACCTTCGGACAGCGGGACTTAAAGGGCCCGCATAAAGTTAAATGGGTTTTCTGGAATTCGAATAGCGTTTTGTCCAGCGTATGTTTGCTTTAGTACCTAAAAAAATAACAATTCATTACTACTTGGCCAAGTTAGACAATCCCTTCCCATGGCACATCAATACTTGGCCAAGTTAGACAATCACTTCCCCTGGCACATCACTACTTGGCCAAGTTAGACAATCATTTCCCTTGGCACATCACTACTTGGCCAAGTTAGACAATCACTACCCATGGTACACGACTACTTGGCCAAGTTAGACAATCACTTTCCTTGGCACATCACTATTTGGCCAAGTTAGACAATCACTTCCCATGGTACATCACTACTTGGCCAAGTTAGACAATCACTTCCCATGGTACATCACTACTTGGCCAAGTTAGACAATCACTTCCCTTGGCACATCACTACTTGGCCAAGTTAGACAATCACTACCCATGGTACACCACTACTTGGCCAAGTTAGACAATCACTTCCCTTGGCACATCACTACTTGGCCAAGTTAGACAATCACTTCCCATGGTACATCACTACTTGGCCAAGTTAGACAATCACTTCCCTTCGTACATCACTACTTGTCCAAGTTAGACAATCACTTCCCATGGCACATCACTACTTGGCCAAGTTAGACAATCACTTCCCTTGGCACATCACTACATGTCCAAGTTAGACAATCACTTCCCATGGCACATCACTACTTGGCCAAGTTAGACAATCACTTCCCATGGTACATCACTACTTGGCCAAGTTAGACAATCACTACCCATGGCACATCACTACTTGGCCAAGTTAGACAATCACTTCCCATGGTACACCACTACTTGGCCAAGTTAGACAATCACTACCCATCAGATGAAGACTGGCACATACACTCTACAATTGAAGACTCCTCTACGCTTACGCCTTCGTACAGTCTGAAAATACGAAATAAATTAAATTAAATTAGGCAATTTGGACATTAAAGAGAATAGATTTAATTTTAGTTCATATGCGTTTTGAATATTTTACTTAGAAATCTAAAACATGGACACTCATTTCATTTCCACCCCATTTCATTGCCACCCCATTTCATGGACACCCCATTTCATTGACACCCCATTTCTTTGCCACCCCATTTCATGGCCACTCCATTTGATGGCCACTCCATTACATGGCCACCCCATTTCATTGCCACCCCATTTCATTGCCACCCCATTTCATTGCCCTCCCATTTCATGGCCACCCCCATTACATGGAAAACCATAACATGGACACCCCATTTAAAGGACACCATCTCAACAGCATGAACATCTCTACAACAACATCATTTCAACACCATCAAGTCTACAACACCACCATCTCTACAATATCACCATCTCAACAACATCACCATCTCTACAAGACCACCATCTCTACAAGACCACCATCCCTACAACACCACCATCTCTACATCATTACCATCTCTACAACATGAACATCTCTACGACACCATGGCATCTCAGCTCAGTAATCTGACCAACTCTACAACAGCAACATCTTGAGAAAAGCCTTCTTGTCTTATGGAGTTGACCACAAGTGACCATGAAGAGCTTGTGTCCAATCAAGCTGATGTACCGTGAGAACTACGCCCCTGCTCATCTTGTCCTTAAAAGACAAGACTTGACCAGTTTCTGTGAGTTCGACCCTGTAACATCGTCCAAACGTATCCCAATCACGACCCAGGGGATGGGGTGGTTGGGGGGGGGTGTTTAGGACCAGGCTCACAAGCGTTATCCCACGTAACAAGAACCATCCATTTCCTGGCGGGAAGCGGTCAGTTTATATATGCCAGGATTTAAGTTGGTAACCCCATGTGTACACGGCTAGATACAATGGGTCTTACGTGGGGGATAAGTTGGGGGTGGACGTGGTGGTTGTGAACGGTTCTAAACCTGTTGAGCGCTGGTTGCATCCCAATATGTAATTTACTACGTCGTTTTGTACACTTGGATAGACCATGTATATGTTGGAGACCATGTGTAGACCTATGTTGGATACCATGTGTATGTTGGAGACCATGCGTATGTTGGAGACCATGCGTATGTTGGAGACCATGTGTATGTTGGGACCATATATATGTTAGAGACCATGTGTATGTTGGGACCATGTGTATGTTGGAGACCATGTGTATGTTGGGACCATGTGTATGTTGGAGACCATGTGTATGTTGGAGACCATGTGTATGTTGGAGACCATGTGTATGTTAGAGACCATGTGTATGTTAGAGACCATGTGTATGTTGGAGACCATGTGTATGTTAGAGACCATGTGTATGTGTGTATGTTAGAGACCATGTGTATGTTGGGGACCATGTGTATGTTAGAGACCATGTGTATGTTAGAGACCATGTGTATGTGTATCGGTCTTCTCACCCACTCGTCAGCTACGCTCTTCTGCAGACAGAACGTATTCTCTTTAGTCATAAGGCACGCACTAAAACCTTTCTCTTTTTGAGGCCACTAGACACGGAATTCTCTAACATTATACATCTCTATATATAATTCTCTACATCGTCCAAGCATGCCGGATAAGAAGTAGCAATCTCTATGACCTCTGACCCCACCGACCAATCAGATTGCAAGAAAAGGTCGTAACCATTCAAAATTTCGTTGAATTGAAGTCAATTACTTTGTTTTTTCAGAGCAATAAAATTACATGTATTGAACTTGAACTATCCCTTAACCCGACGCTGGGTCGTTGGGGCACCATTTTGAGCTGCGCACTAACTCATGCCAAGTGTCACGGTTCTGAGCTGCCTTCTGGGAATCGCTAAATGAAAGGCCGGTCCACTCTTTGATGTTGTCCTCCCAACTCTTCCTTGGTCTGCCTCTTTTCCTTCTTCCCTGGACTGTGCCTTGCAATATCGTCTTTGAGAGACCTCCAGATCTTGACACGTGTCCGTACCATCGTAGTTTCCTCTTTTTAATTGAGGTGAGAAGGTCCTCGTAAGGGCCAATGACAGCACTTATTTTGTCGCGGACCGCTTTGTTCGTGATGTGCGCCGTGTAGGAGATGTTTAATACCTTTCGAAAACATCTCATCTCAAGCGCACTAATTCTTTTTTGGAGGTCTGCGGTGAGCGTCCAAGCCTCACAACCATACAGGAAGACTGACATCGCCAGAGAGCGCATTAGTCGAATCTTTGATCTCAGGGAGAGCTTCTTGCTTTGCCAGATGTTTTTCAGTTTGCTTAGTGCTGCAGTTGTTTGGGCCGTTCTGGCAAGAATTTCTGGTTTTGAGCCTTCATCGGATATTACAGCCCCTAGATATTTGAAGGTAGGGACCTCCTCGAGTTTTTGACCGTTTATCCGTATTTCACTTGTGAAATTCTTATTTGCCATGACCTTGGTCTTTTCTGCATTAATTTCCATGCCATAGGCCGTCGACGTCTTCTCTAGCTTTGCAAGGAATTCTTTTAGTTCGTCCTCGCTGCCAGCTAGGCCGTCTATGTCATCGGCGAAGCGTAAGTTAGTTATGATCCTTCCTCCGATGCTGACCGTTCCGACATGGTCTTCGAGCACATCAGTCATAATTCTTTCTAGGAAGAGGTTGAAGAGGATGGGGGAGAGTAAACACCCTTGTCTAATACCAACAGTGGTCTTGAACCAATATCCCAGCTTGCTGTTGTAGAGTACTGCGCTGGATGCTCTGTTGTATAGGTTCTTGATCACAGTAATGAGGTTGGCGTTAATATTGTACTTGTGCATGGTTGCCCACAGTGCTGCATGCCACACTCTGTCAAACGCCTTTTTGAAGTCTATGAAGACATGAAAGAGGTCCCTCTGGTGTTGCAGATGTTTTTCACAGAGCACTCGCAAGTTGAAGATTTGCTCTGTTGTGCTCCTTCCTGCACATGTATTACGTAGTGTAATGGTTAAAACATTCGCCTAACAAGCGGAGGTCGCAGGTTTAATCCCCAGCTAAATCATTACTCTTTCAATTTTTAAAAATGTTTGTCTTTGTGCCCACTTTTTTTTTTCGAACATGACTTTGCAAATAATTTCGTGCTCTCCATTGTGCTCAGTGACAGAAAAGTAGTCATAAGCTTTCCTCAACACTTAATTTCATAAAATGAATACTTTAGGCGCCATCTCTCGCTCTCCAGGCATGCGCAACTGTGTGTACCCGTAGTAACGTATACATCATTGCTCCTGTGTTCTCAGTCGATTTGGTATCTCTTACAGTCGGCTGAGCTACATTGCCTTTCCATTGTTCTCCGGAGGTCGTAGGTTCAATCTCCAGCTAAAGTCATTACAATTTCTTAACTTTTAAAAATGTTTGTGTTTGTGCCCGTTCATTTCCCACCATCTTTTCGATTACCATAACAAGCGCAAGACGAGTGGAAATAAGCTTGACGAATGACCTATGTCATGTAATGCCAATTAGTTTGTGGTTGGCAAGCTAGGGTGGTGCGGGGTGGGGGTGGCAAGTGGCTAACCCCAGTGCACATGTTTCCAGATCAACAATGCGTCCCAGTTATCCCCGCATCCGAGGTTCATTGGCGTTGTTCTGATTACAACGTGATGTAGTTTGTGTCTGTTGACCCCCCCTCCCCCACTTTCTTTGCACTATCTATAAGCAAACCTGCGGCGTATGCTATGCTGCGGTCATCTAGTGAGCAATATTCCTACTACTAAGTAACTCAAGACTGCACTAAAAGCACATCTCTCTGCACTAAAAGCACATCTCTCTGCACTAAAAGCACATATCTCTGCACTAAAAGCACATCTCTCTGCACTAAAAGCACATCTCTCTGCACTAAAAGCACATCTCTCTGCACTAAAAGCACATCTCTATCTCTCTGCACTAAAAGCACATCTCTCTGCACTAAAAGCACATCTCTCTGCACTAAAAGCACATCTCTCTAAACTTTACTTTCAAAATTCCTTTGAACAAAATTATAAAATGTATGTCAATAGTAACTTATGTGGACCTTTCTGTCATGTTGTATGTTGTAGCTCGGAAACGAAAGTTCGTCATTGAACGAAGACATAATATACGTGTGTCACTATTGTTATGTAGGCGTTTGAGGCCAGCTGTGCGAATACCAACAACAGCCACTGATGACAACAACAGCCACTGATGACAACAACAGCCACTGATGACAACAACAGCCACTGATGACAACAACAGCCACTGATGACACCAACAGCCACTGCTGACAACAACAGCCACTGATGACAACAACAGCCACTGATGACACCAACATCCACTGATGACAACAGCCACTGATGACAACAGCCACTGATGACAACAGCCACTGATGACAACAACAGCCACTGATGACAACAGCCACTGATGACAACAACAGCCACTGATGACACCAACAGCCACTGATGACAACAGCAGCCACTGATGACAACAACAGCCACTGATGACAACAACAGCAACTGATGACAACAGCCACTGATGACAACAACAGCCACTGATGACAACAGCAGCCACTGATGACACCAACATCCACTGATGACACCAACAGCCACTGATGACAACAGCCACTGATGACAACAACAGCCACTGATGACAACAGCCACTGATGACAACAGCCACTGATGACAACAACAGCCACTGATGACACCAACATCCACTGATGACAACAACAGCCACTGATGACACCAACAGCCACTTATGACACCAACAGCCACTGATGACACCAACAGCCACTGATGACACCAACATCCACTGATGACAACAACAGCCACTGATGACACCAACATCCACTGATGACAACAACAGCCACTGATGACAACAGCCACTGATGACAACAGCCACTGATGACAACAGCCACTGATGACAACAACAGCCACTGATGACAACAGCCACTGATGACAACAACAGCCACTAATGACAACAACAGCCACTATTGAACACTGCCACAGATCACGCCGAATCGTGGTCTGGATTTTTGCTGATAAAATGAAAATCTTGTAACCGCCTTTTCCCTCCCGGGAAATGACGTCACTTAAACCCCGATCACGGAACGCATGCGCAGTCACAACCCTTTTCGTCCGGAGATGCCCGGTTAAATCAAATTAATCAAATGAATTTTTACCTCCCCTAGATCTCAGGCTTACGGCCCGGGTACCGTACTTCTTCTCGCGGCCAGGGGGAGGTAAATGAATTGAATGGCACCCGGCGATCCTTTTTCATTCGAGCCTGTTGGGTGGAGGATTTTCTGTCCTGGCCAGTTTGCCGTCTGGAAGGAAAACTTGCGGTCGGTTTCTGGATAATTCGGGCTGTCGACTCTAATAACTGGGCCTTCCCAGGGAGCTAGGGGTGGACAAGTTGGTTGCATACTTGGTGAATGGGGATGGGGGGCAGGAGGTGGGGAGCGGTGATTCGTGTGCAGCCCCTGGGGTGTGTGGTGGAGAATGGCATACAGGCTTAGCGTCGGGATCAGGGCACGAGGGCAAAAATGTGAGGGCCGAAATTAGGCAAGTTTCGTAAATATCTAAAAATGTTTCAAAAGATATAATAACAAACATGGATGCGGGTGGGGGGAAATCTTCAAGATTGAATTCATTTGGGGTGGGAAACAGGGAGAGAGGGAGGGAAAGAGAGAGACGGAGAGAGAGAGATGGAATTAATGATGGAGGAATGCCTGTGCCGACATTGCCATAGAAAATGATGTTGACAGTGACACACATTTGTTTTTTGTAAGCTTGTCTTTTATAGAAGTTTGAATGATTGTGAAATAGAAATAATCTCAAACCTAAAATTGATCCGAGTGTTTAATTTGATATTCAATCTCAGAACTTCACCGTAATCACGAGACATTAGAATATTTTACTTTTCCCGAATAATTATGATTATCATTGAAGAATGTTTCCATTATCACAAATAATTTGTTAAATTTGTTATTTATTACAGCCATGTCGATTCTTGCTCTCTTGAAAATTTGATTGTAAAGTTCATCTGGGATAAGTACAAAAGTTAAAAATTTGTAACCAAAGACATCTGCCTATCTGTTTGGTTATAAAGTTATAACCTAATGTTTCGGATATTCAAAAATTAATAAATAAACTATAAACCCTATTTATATTAAGACGTACAATTACAAGCCCGTGGACTTTCCCCAAAGTTATTCAGTCGCTACCTAGCCTAGGTGTTTCCAATCGAACCAAAAGTACAGATATTGATCAGCGTACGTCCGATACCCGTGAGAGATCCATAACTCACCGTACAAGCTGTCAGAATTCATACAAGCCAGGTAAAAGCGCAGGTAAAAAGCACAGTTTTCAATAGCCAGGTTCCTTTCATTCAAGAATCACACGGCGGTGCTACATTCACCTGGCTGTTGACACACGAGCAAAACTTCCAGCGACCAGACTTTTCTCTAACCGCCACGATCTTGTGACTCAGCTAGCGGCCCAAGTTTGACAATAAGAAATCATATCAGCACATTGCCGTAGATCACCAAGAAAGACGAAACACGTCGACAGACATTTTTGTTAAAATGTTAAAATAAATATTAAACGAGAAATACAATTATTAGGGACAGACCCCATAGAGGCCTACCGGAATAAGAAATATTTTTGTTTAAAGAAATGCCAAAAAATTTAAAGAAATGCCACAAAAAAAAAAAAAAAAAAAAAAAAAGTCAGCGAATGAAATCCTTTGTTGTTTCCACTTTATTTCTTTTGTTTCTGTCATCACAGTTTTGGAAGCAGGTTTTTGAGTTTTTATTAAATAATAGTATTGACCGATTGTCATAAGGCATTATGATTAGAGAGCGATTTTCTTAATTTAAAAAACGATTAACTGGTTTTCCTACTAACTTGTGTGCCGACTAACTTGTGTGCCGACTAACTTGTGTGCCGACTAACTTGTGTGCCGACTAACTTGTGTGCCGACTAACTTGTGTGCCGACTGACTTGTGTGCCGACTAACGTGTGTGCCGACTAACTTGTGTGCCGACTAACTTGTGTGCCGACTAACTTGTGTGCCGACTAACTTGTGTGCCGACTAACTTGTGTGCCGACTAACTTGTGTGCCGACTAACTTGTGTGCCGACTAACTTGTGTGCCGACTAACTTGTGTGCCGACTAACTTGTGCAGCGACTAACTTGTGTGCCGACTAACTTGTGTGTCGACTAACTTGTGCAGCGACTAACTTGTGTGCCGACTAACTTGTGTGCCGACTGACTTGTGTGCCGACTAACTTGTGTGCCGACTAACTTGTGTGCCGACTAACTTGTGCAGCGACTAACTTACGCGTCAACGACTAACTAGTAGTTTTTATGGAATTTCAGAACCCCCGTGAACTACTTGGATTTTGTTACGTCAAATAAGGATATGAAATCAGAGTTTTTAACATCGTCACGTGGGAGAGACTTTGCTGGCAGGATATAAACTTGTTGTTGGGGTCTTCACTGTGGTTGTGGTGGGTCAGGAGTCTTTCATCTTGGTGAGGTGTAGACGTGAGTGAAGATGAAAGTGAGTGACAGAGAGTGAGAGAGAGAATGAGAGAGAGAGAATGAGAGAGTGAGAAAGAGAATGAGAGAGTGAGAGAATGAGAGAGTGAGAGAGAGAATGAGAGAGTGAGAAAGGGAATGAGAGAGTGAGAGAATGAGAGAGTGAGAGAGAGAATGAGAGAGTGAGAAAGAGAATGATAGAGTGAGAGAGAGAATGAGAGAGTGAGAGAGAGAATGAGAGAGTGAGAAAGAGAATGAGAGAGTGAGAGAATGAGAGAGTGAGAGAGAGAATGAGAGAGTGAGAGAATGAGAGAGTGAGAGAGAGAATGATTAAAGGAGATGTGGAAAGACAGAGATAGAGGAAGGGTTAAGAGCAGAAGAGTGGAAATATAGCGAGCGATAGAAGGAGAGGATGTATCTATGTGTGTGTGTGAGAGAGAGAGAGAGAGAGAGAGAGAGAGAGAGAGAGAGAGAGAGAGAGAGAGAGAGAGAGAGAGAGAGAGAGAGATAGAGAAAGAGAGAGAAAGAGAGAGGAGACACACACACAACCTAACCCCCTACGAACAAAGCCCCCTTCACACATACACACACACAGTCACACACACACACACACAAAGAGAGTGAGAGGGGAGAAAGACATAAAGAGGGACGAGTAATAAACCAAAATGAAAGGGAATGGTATTCTGACCCCTTGACCCCAATCATCTGGGGTGTCGGCAGTGACGTATTGCCCAATGAACAGTCGATTGGTCCAAATGTTAAGTTAGGATTAGGCGTCTTGCGGTCACGAAATGGCGCATCCATTCATCGGGTACAGTTGACGTGGTACAGTTGACGTGGTACAGCTAAGTACCGAACAAGCTTAATAAAAGATGTGGTACTATCGATACTAGTACTATTTGTTGTTTATGAGAGTTGAACCAGACACGGTACAGTAGAAGCGACACAGTAGATGTGAAAAAGTAGACGTGGTATAGCAGACGTGGTAGAGTAGACGTGGTAGAGTAGACGTGGTAGAGTAGACGTGGTAGAGTAGACGTGGTAGAGTAGACGTGGTAGAGTAGACTTGGTACAGTAGACGTGATACAGTAGACATGGTAAAGTAGACTTTATACAGTAGACGTGGTACAGTAAATTTGGTACAGTAGACATGGTAAGACATGGTACAGTAGACTTGGTACAGTAGACATGGTACAGTAGACTTGGTACAGTAGACGTGGTACAGTAGACTTGGTAAAGTAGACTTGGTACAGTAGACTTGGTACAGTAGAGGTGGTACAGTAGACGTGGTACAGTAGACGTGGTACAGTAGACGTGGTACAGTAGACGTGGTACAGTAGACGTGGTACAGTAGACGTGGTACAGTAGACTTGGTACAGTAGACGTGGTACAGTAGACGTGGTACAGTAGACTTGGTACAGTAGACTTGGTACAGTAGACTTGGTACAGTAGACATGGTACAGTAGACGTGGTACAGTAGACTTGGTACAGTAGACTTGGTACAGTAGACATGGTACAGTAGACATGGTACAGTAGACATGGTACAGTAGACTTGGTACAGTAGACGTGGTACAGTAGACATGGTACAGTAGACGTGGTACAGTAGACATGGTACAGTAGACGTGATACAGTAGACTTTGTACAGTAGACGTGGTACAGTAGACTTTATACAGTAGTCGAGGTACAGTAAATTTGGTACAGTAGACGTGGTACAGTAGACGTGATACAGTAGACTTGGTACAGTAGACGTGATACAGTAGACTTGGTACAGTAGACGTGGTACAGTAGACTTGATACAGTAGACGTGGTACAGTAGACTTGGTACAGTAGACGTGGTACAGTAGACTTGGTACAGTAGAGGTGGTACAGTAGACGTGGTACAGTAGACGTGGTACAGTAGACGTGGTACAGTAGACTTGGTACAGTAGACGTGGTACAATAGACTTGATACAGTAGACTTGGTACAGTAGACGTGATACAGTAGACTCGATACAGTAGACGTGGTACAGTAGACGTGGTACAGTAGACTTGGTACAGTAGACCTGGTACAGTAGATTTGGTACAGTAGACATGGTACAGTAGACGTGGTACAGTAGATTTGATACAGTAGACTTGATACAGTAGACGTGGTACAGTAGACGTGGTACAGTAGACTTGGTACAGTAGACGTGGTACAGTAGACGTTGTGCAGTAGACGTGGTACAGTAGACGTGGTACAGTAGACGTGGTACAGTAGACATGGTAAAGTAGACGTGGTACAGTAGACTTGGTACAGTACACTTTGATCCTGAAAGCTACATATGTCTTGTTTGTAAAAGACCTGACTAGAAATAAACACAAGACAAAGTTATCATAAATATTTACGTTATCAAGTTAGTTGTCAGGTTTCCTGTTTCCATACTGACAATAAATCAAACAACTTCGGGGTTAATAGAATCCAATTGACATAAAGGTTAAACATCTGTGTTAGAGGACTAGGAAACACAAGACTAGACAAAACTCACGTGAAAAGCAGAAACAAAAACAAAGTTTTGACTATACGTCCATTTATATGAGAGAACTAAAAGTAAAAGTATCGATTTGGTCCAATATAATACGCACCGCGCGACAAACACTGCAGCCTGAACGTGACTAAACTCCTCTTGCTGTAAAAAATGTGGGGGTTGTCGTCTGTGGCTGGACTGAACTACAGTGACACGTGGATATGAACAATAGCAGACGACAAAATCGAGATACTTAGAGATAAACTTAAAGTGCATTAATTTAATTACGTTACATTCGATTGATCTGAAATTTTGATACAATTCATTGTTAGGTGACACAAGTTTGTGAGCAAAATTTGAGCTCAACAGCATCACGGAAAGTGTTTTTTTTAAAAAACTTTTGTTTTTTCCTCCCGTCAAGGCGGTGAAGTTAATATAAGGATTATAATTAAACATCCCTTTAAAAAAATGACCATAAATCCCTTATATGCCATCATCATCATCATTCCCGTGACAGTTGCGGTCGTTGGAAGGAGCGCATGGACATATCAACAGATAACGTCTCCATGGTTACCTATCTTGAGCGGGAGCTAGTAGTTCACTCACTACCATCCCTGTCAATTCATTTATGTTGTCAAGCCAGCTCTTCCGTTGTCTCCTTCTTCGCCAACCCCCTTCTACAGTGACTTGAAGGATAATTTTTGTCAGGGTATCATGTCACAGTACATGACCGAACCATGCCATCTTACATGTCACAGTACATGACCGAACCATGCCACCTTACATGTCACAGTACATGACCGAACCATGCCATCTTACATGTCACAGTACATGACCGAACCATGCCATCTTACATGTCACAGTACATGACCGAACCATGCCATCTTTCATGTCGCAGTACATGACCGAACCATGCCATCTTACATGTCACAGTACATGACCGAACCATGCCATCTTGTGTCTCCTTATTGTTGTTACAATCAGTTCTTGACGACCTACAATAGAGTTTTATCTTGTCCCAGACATAATCATTGGTCTTGTGTTGTGTTCTAGATAGAAGATCTGGAGAATTTTCCTCATACATTTATTTTCAAATGCCTGCAGCTTGCTTTCCGTGGCTGCCATTAGTGTTCAGGTCTCACATCCATAAAGGACGATGGTTTTAATGAGAGCTCTGTAAGGCCTGAGTTTTGTTGGAAGGCTAATGTTTTTTGATCTTCCATGTTTCGGTTAACTTTGTCATTGCTGCCATTGCCGACACAATTCTATCTCGAATTTCAGTTCGCAGGCATCATCTCTAGATAAAATGGCTCCCAGATATTTCAAGTTATTTACTTCCTCCAGCTTTTGTTGGTTTATTACGGTGTTCGCCAAACTGGCAGCTGAGGTATTAACCAATATCTTAGTTTTTTCTGAGCTGATTTCAATCACATATCCACCTGATCTATCTGCAAGTTTGTCAGTGAGCTTCTGCAGTTCTTTAATGCTCCCAGCAAGAAAATCTATGTCATCAGCAAATCTTAGGTGGCATAGAGGTCTTCCGCCTATAGAGATTGACGTGTGGAGATCACTGAGTGTTTATTGCATGATTATTTCAAGGAAAATATTGAACTGGACAGGTGAGAGAATTCCATCTTGACGGACCCCAATCGTCGTTTTGAAGAAGTCGCCCACGCGGCCTTTAAATAGAACTGCACTGCTTGCCTGTTTGTAGAGTTCTTCGATCACCTTTATCAGACCTAACTAAACTAACCACATATTCTTTAGACCTGAGATCTAATCTCTTAAGGCCTTGGCTAATACTCGGGCAACCTGCTCCATCTGCTGAGCAGTGCCATACAACATTGTCTTCACTTGGGACTCTTTTGCCTCCCTTACCTCCCCCGCTATATCTAGCGCGGGACACGACGGTAGCAGGCGTGTGACCGTCTCAGAGGTTTGGCTGCAATGACGGCAGATGAGTCCCTGTTGTGGTCTAGCCTATTAAAGTAAGAGTTGCTTGGGCAATACTCGGTGCGCATCTGGGTCACTAAGCTCTGGTCCCTTCGGTTTACACCCCACCACTGGTCTGCTCTGCTCGGCCTGGGCATGTTAACGAACACCCCCCCTGGCCGTCGTATTATCTTCCCACTACTGGTACCACTTTTCCATGAAGTGGTCCATTAGCCAGGTCTTTGCCACGAGATAGGTAAATGGGACTTCTGGTTGGGGTTGGGCTGCTCCCACTTTTGCCAGGGAGTATGCTTTTTCATTGCCTGCAAAATTCGCGTGACCTGGGATCCGTTGCACTGTCACCTTACCACCAAGTCTCTCGAGCTTTCCCACGTCTTACAAGATGGCATCGACTAAGTGGGTGCTACGTTTTTCGTACAGCAAGACCTCGGGAGCTGATCTCGAGTCGCAGAACAAGACCGCGTCAAAATCAGAGCTAACTAAAACTATCGATTATGTCCTACATAATAGGCACCTCTCGACAGACCCCTGTGACATCGAGGGCTGGAGTGAACCTCAAGTGACCCGTTGAGGTCATCTATATCAGACTGCTACACATGCTACATGGATATTCAAAGAGATAAAATGAAAATTCATTAATTTAACTACGGTACGTTCGATCGATCTGAAACTTTAATACAATTCATTGTTAGGTGACACGAGTTTATGTGCAAAACTTCAGATCTGTAGGATGACTCTTTTCCCGAGGGCTGGAACACGACAAACGAACGACAAGTCGACGAAGTTAATATAAGTGATTTAAAAATCTTTTTGGGTAAAAAAAAATAAATACTCCGGCTTTAAAATTTTGTCCTCCGAATTTTCTTACCTCGAATCAAATCTAAGGCTAATGAATGCGATGTTTTAAGACTATTTAGATGTAGTCTATATCCCTTCAAGTAACATGTTTGGTCGTCAGATATATGTGTGCAAGAGACAGATTCTACTAGCGCGTTTTGAGTAAAATCTATTTAATTTTGATATATTGAAATTTGAAACATTGACGTCTTAAATCTGTGGTGTAAATAAAAAATCATGTTAAGCCTGGTCCCTATTGGAATTCAGGACGTGTTAGCGCATTTTCGTATTATGTATCAGTACTTATGTTAGATATCAGAATTATGTAGTTATTAGTAATTGTGTTTAGATTTTAGACATATTTTTATGAATTTTCTTGTGTAATGAATATACCTGACATTTTTTTAATTTAAAAGTCATTTCTTTACATTTTAAAAAAAATTATTTTCTCTTTAATCTAACTACAAGTCACCACAAATGATGACGTAAAACTCTCTAAACTTTTACACATATTCTAATGACGTCAACTAAAAAAAACAACTAATTCTTTTGCACCCTTTCGCACCACTCTTCAATGCCTGAGGTATTGTGCATTCGACTTCCGGCAATGGCGGCCGTTCCCTGCGCTAGTGTTACCTCTCGATTCGAAATATTTTTTGGTAGTTTTAACGGGGTTTTTTAACGGATCGAGTAACTGAGTGTTGATGCACAAATGGCAGGTCAGGACATACAAAAACATATATACCTCATGGGTCTAGGACTTATGGATGCTGAGATCAAGGGTGATGACGGACGGACGGACGGACGGACAAAACGGGTGCAATAGCGCATTCGACTTCTCGAAAATGCGCTAAAAAGTCTAAAATATAGAAATACTTCATCAACATTCACTGTGCATAAGCGTGCATAAAGGGGGCGGGCGTAATGGCAATAATTTTAAATTTAACACGACAAATTGTAGTATTGGTATGCATTTTCAATAATAATAATAATAATAATAATAATAATAAAATGATAATTTATATAGCGCTGTATCCCAGCAATGAGCCGGGCTCACAGCGCTTTACATGGAGATAACAATACATATATTAATTAAAGAAACATTCATATCATTCTCACTACATAAATGACAATAGGTTACACATCAGCTACGTTAATC
Organism: Radix auricularia; assembly: GCA_002072015.1. NCBI lineage: Eukaryota > Metazoa > Mollusca > Gastropoda > Lymnaeidae > Radix > Radix auricularia. The sequence continues at coordinate 75,234 of MUZC01000530.1, read as the reverse complement.
ATTTAAAGAAATGATGTTTCATTAATTTTCAAAATAAATTTTAAAAAGATGTGTCTTAAGTGCAGTCTTGAATGACTTAGCAGTTGAAATACTGCGGATGTGTAATGGAAGAGAATTCCATTGTTTTGCTGCACAAAAAGAGAATGACCTTTCGCCAAATGTTTTAGTTTTTGTCTTAGGAACACAGAGAATGCGTGTATCTGCAGAAGAGCGTAGCTGACGACTTGGTGAGTAGACTGACAAAAGTTCAGTAAGATATGAAGGGCATGAGTCAGAAAAGAAGTTGTGACACAGAACGGCCAGTTTGTAATCAATTCGGGCTTGCATGGGTAGCCAATGAAGTGAGTAAAGTAGCGGAGTAACATGGTCATGTTTTTTTGCCTTTAGAACTAATCTGGCAGCTGAATTTTGAACTCTCTGTAGTTTTTCAATGCATTGTTTTGGCGCACCTGACAGAAGAGAATTGTAGTAATCAATAAGAGCTAGAACAAGAGCACAGACTAGAGTTTTTGTTGCACTATCTGTTAAGTAATTACGGATTTTCAATCCAGTAATATTTCATATACATACCTAGTAATATACCCAAATTTACTGGCAGTAGGTTACTCTATTTTAGCTGGTTAAGTCAAGTAAATTCCCTCATATACACCTAGAAAAATCACTAGATTTTATGAGTGTAATAAGGTCACTTTATATGAGCATGTTCGCAGTAGGGCATTCGTCACACTATCGATAACTGGTACTGTAACTTTAATGACAACACTGATAGTGGATATTTAGCTGCCAGTACAACTCACTCAACTGACAGGTTCAAGTCAAGGCTGATACACACCCTCGTGAACTGTCACTCAACTGACAGGTTCAAGTCAAGGCTGATACACACCCTCGTGAACTGTCACTCAACTGACAGGTTCAAGTCAAGGCTAATACACACCCTCGTGAACTGTCACTCTCCAGACAGCTTCAAGTCAAGGCTGATACACACCCTCGTGAACTGTCACTCAACTGACAGGTTCAAGTCAAGGCTAATACACACCCTCGTGAACTGTCACTCTCCTGACAGCTTCAAGTCAAGGCTGATACACACCCCCGTGAACTGTCACTCTACTGACAGCTTTAAGTCAAGGGTGATACACACCCTCGTGAACTGTCACTCTCCTGACAGCTTCAAGTCAAGGCTGATACACACCCTCTTGAACTGTCACTCTCTGACAGCTTCAAGTCAAAGCTGATACACACGCTCGTGAACTGTCACTCTGCTGACAGCTTCAAGTCAAGGCTGATACACACCCTCGTGAACTGTCACTCAACTGACAGCTTTAAGTCAAGGGTGATACACGCCCTCGTGAACTGTCACTCTGCTGACAGCTTTAAGTCAAGGCTGATACACGCCCTCGTGAACTGTCACTCTGCTGACAGCTGTAAGTCAAGGCTGATACACGCTCTCGTGAACTGTCACTCTGCTGACAGCTTTAAGTCAAGGCTGATACACGCCCTCGTGAACTGTCACTCTGCTGACAGCTTTAAGTCAAGGCTGATACACACCCTCGTGAACTGTCACTCAACTGACAGCTTTAAGTCAAGGCTGATACACGCCCTCGTGAACTGTCACTCTACTGACAGCTTTAAGTCAAGGCTGATACACACACGTGGGATGTTTTCATGAGTTTATTCATTGCAGGCTCACTGTTCATGTTTATACATATTACTGGCTCTGTTTTCATGATTCGATTCATGGCTCTCGTTTTTATGATTCGATGTATGACTCAGTTTTCATGACTCGATTAATAGCTCTGTTTTCATGATTCGATGTATGGCTCTATTTTCATGATTAGTTTTTTAGAGCTCCGATTTCACGATTGGTTTTTGGCTCTGTTTTCTTGATTCGATGTATGGCTCGGTTTTAATGTCTTGATGACTTGCTCTGTGTTAAAAAATGTCCTTTTATATCTCAGTGAGACTGAAATCCCCCGCCCCACATGAAGCTGACTTTCTCTCGCTTGAACGGTTCTCAAGTTTCTGTAAATGTCTATTTTTCTTGTACCTTTAACCGATGGTTGCCTGTTGGTGAGTCGGCCTTAAATATTTGTCAAGGTCACCGTGACCTGACCAATAAGTTCCAATTCATCATAAAATCACATCTAACGTCTGGCTTAAATAGAACTAAGATCTCGAATGACTTGAATTATTGGACGAAAATAATTACAAGAGTGTTCCCAGTATTCCCACCTTTTGTGAAGATTTTTTTGGTCATATTTATCCACCCAGATTTTTTATCCCTATGCGTGACGTCGACAAAAATGGGAAGTAATCCCGTCAGTTCCCCGTTGAATACGTCACAAACTGTGAAGCCAAGAGCGGTAACAATGGTCTTCGTCGTGTCGCACTGACTCTATACAAGGGGGTGTTACTGCTAAGTTTAATTCCCGGGGTGCTACCCACATCTTAATTAAATGGTTAGAAGCCGGCCCGTGTCAAAAAGTCACGGGACAATGTGAACGGCAGAGTCTAGGGGGCTACAGCGTGCAGGGAGAAGAAAACAACGACACCACCACCACCACCAACAACAACAAAAACAACGACGACAACAACGACATCAACAACAAAAACAACGACAACAACAACAGCAACGACATGAACAACAACAAAAAAAAAGGACAGCAACAACAAAAACGACGAAAACGACAACAACAAAACGAATATAACAACAACAAAGACAACAGCAAAACCAAATACAACAACAAAGACAACAACGACAGCAAAGAGTAGTAACATCGACAACAATAACAACAACAAGTACAACATTCATTTTTAAAGTAAATTAAATAAATGCGTCCTAATTTTTTTAAAATATAAAATTTCACTATTATGTTGAAAAAAATGGTATGCGTGTGTTTGTGTGTGTGTGTGTGTGTGTGTGTGTGTGTGTGTTCATGTGTGTATGTGTTCATGTGTGCATGTCAGCATGTATGTGTCTTAAGGGAGTCTACTGTACTTCATTTTGGACTACTTATAAAGATATATGTTTTACAGTAATTACTCCAGGTGGTAAACGAACAAACAAGTAATAGAAAGGATAAACTAACCAGCCAGGAATCCAAGGGTTAAACTAACTAGCTAGTAATCCAAGGGTTAAACTAACTAGCTAGTAATCCAAGGGTTAAACTAACTAGCTAGTAATCCAAGGGTTAAACTAACTAGCTAGTAGTCCAAGGGTTAAACTAACCAGCGAGGAATCCAAGATTTAAACTAACCAGCTAGTAATCCAAGGGTTAAACAAACCAGCTAGTAATTAAAGGGATTAAACTAACCAGGTGGTAATCCAAGGGTTAAACTAACCAGCTATTATTCCAAGAGTTAAACTAACCAGCTAGTAATCCAAGGGTTAAACTAACCAGCTATTATTCCAAGAGTTAAACAAACCAGCTAGTATTCCAAGGGTTAAACTAACCAGCTATTATTCCAAGAGTTAAACTAACCAGCTATTATTCCAAGAGTTAAACTAACCAGGTGGTAATCCAAGGGTTAAACTAACCATCTATTATTCCAAGAGTTAAACTAACCAGCTAGTATTCCAAGGGTTAAACTAACCAGCTATTATTCCAAGAGTTAAACTAACCAGCTATTATTCCAAGAGTTAAACTAACCAGCTAGTAATCCAAGGGTTAAAGTTTAATACTATAATAGGGTTACGATTGTCTTTTCATGCCTGCCTGCGCGTGTCTACCGGGTAATCACACTTACTATTTCATATCTGAACACATTCGTCATTCTATAATGTTTTTTTAAAAAATAATCTCTTTTATCACAAGATGTTATATTGTACCGTTACACAATAAAATATCTTTCCTCAAGGTAGTGATCTTTAGGTTCCTTGCTAAGGTGATGTTGTGTCCCTTTATATTCACTGTTTTGTATCTACTATCACCAAATTAAACCGATTTTTAAAAGAGTGGATCACAAAGGTGCGACTACTTGGTACCCCTGGTGTTACCTGTTTTACAGGTGAGTAACCTGCAGGTGTGACAGTGACACCAACATCTAACACACGACTCACTGAACATTGACACTAACAACTAACACATGACTCACTGAACATTGACACAAATAACTAACACACGACTCACTGAACCTTGACACAAATAACTAACACACACATCAAGGAACATTGACACAACTAACACACGACTCACTGAACATTGACACAAATAACTAACACACACATCAAGGAACATTGACACAACTAACACAGGACTCAATGAACATTGACACAACTAACACACGACTCACTGAACATTAACATAATTAACACACGACTAACTGAACATTGACACAACTAACACACGACTTACTGAACATTGACACAACTAAAATACGACTTACTGAACATTGACACAACTAACACACGACTTACTGAACATTGACACAACTAACACACGACTTACTGAACATTGACACAACTAACACACGACTCACTGAACATTGACACAACTAACACACGACTTACTGAACATTGACACAAACAACTAACACGCGACTCACTGAACATTGACACAACTAACACACGACTCACTGAACATTGACACAACTAACACACGACTCACTGAACATTGACACAACTAACACACGACTCACCGAACATTGACACAACTAGCACACGACTCACCGAACATTGACACAACTAACACACGACTCACTGAACATTGACACAACTAACACACGACTTACTGAACATTGACACAAACAACTAACACACGACTCACTGAACATTGACACAACTAACATACGACTTACTGAACATTGACACAACTAACACAGGACTCAATGAACATTGACACAACTAACACACGACTCACCGAACATTGACACAACTAACACACGACTTACTGAACATTGACACAAACAACTAACACACGACTCACTGAACATTGACACAACTAACATACGACTTACTGAACATTGACACAACTAACACACGACTCACTCAAGGCAAGAGACCACTCGTCACAGCCTCATCCACTCACAGACCACCGACATTTCCCCGACTGAACATTGTTCTAACTATGACATCATATCACAGATCTTCTTTTGTTACATTCACTTTCATCTGACTTTTCCTCCCGAGAGATATCGTCTACACCTCAGCTTCAGCCAAGCGTCTGACGTCATGACACAAAGAGCCGTTCTACTGACGGTAAATGTCTACAGACCTGCACCAAGTGATTTGTGGCGGGCCGTCGGGTACAGATGACTTCAGCGGAGTCCTGCTGTAAAGATGATTATCGCGTGAGTGGATTGTTCCGCCAAGTCGACAGAACATGCGCTGCAAATGTTTTTATAAAGTGCCGGTTCGCATGTACGTCACACAGTCGGCGTGACTTGATGACGTCATACCGGGGGGATAATGGCGGGGGAAATGCAATATTATGATTAATGGAGAAAATTATTTTACCAAGAAAATCAAATTACCGCCAAATCATTGTTTACCTTAAGATATCCGACCGACGCACAATTACCGCGCAGCAAAGTTTGTAAAACATTGCACAATAAATTGATGATGCGCAGCTTTGCACTCGATTTCTGTTAAATATACGATCAACGATATGTCGTTTTGCTGAAAACGTTCTGCAATTACATAAGTTCTCAAACTCAACGTAAACAGGAATCATTTCCTGGAAATATATTTTTACTAGTGCATCACCCGTCAAATAATGTTTTCAAAATAAATATATTTCAGCTGCAACAAACAAAAAATGTAATATAAAGCTTGTATTTCTTTTAATCATTTTTCTTTTATTCATTTATTTTAAAATTAACAATTTTATACGGACGTTCCAAAAGAATTTTTTCGGTGCTCTGCTTTCTAAAATTAGTAGCGTTACGGACGGGACGGACGTGACGGACGGGACATACAGTGCAAATGATGTATATTGATGATTTTAAAGATGTATGTTAAACAGATTGTTATAACCTGTGCTTCTAATCCAAACTTATTAAAGGAATTTTCGTCACTTTATTTTCAAACTAGATTGTGCCGGGGAGCCGTGGCGCCTGCGGCGCCCACTTTTTTAGGGCGCCTACGGCGCCAACCTTTTTCAAAAGCCCAACTAACTTGTCCTTTTTTGCTAATACGAAATATTAAACTTTCTGAAATGCACGCAAAGTATTTAATTATAGGGGTTGCATTTTGCGCACCGATGCACACCAAACAATGACGTCATCATATTAAATATTTTTACAGCGCTAATCACAACACGATTTTTCAACTGCTGTAGACTGTTTTACATCGTTCCTCAGCGTTCCACATCCAGTGAGTGACTTGGACTAATATATTTTCAAATGTTACATAGAAGCAAATAACAGCCATATTAAATTTCAAATTTTGTTTTCCAGACTCAATTAATTGTTTTGTAAGATGTTTAATTGATGTATTCATTTTATGTTCATACTGCCATAGTTTGCTAATGTTCGTAATGGTTACATCATTTTATCATATCAAACATTTATTTCACAGAGCTATTTATAGTTCAGTTTTAATGTATTCTCTATGAGGAGTCCTTCAAAATAACTCATCATCAAATGTGATGTTCATACGTCCCATCACATCAGACATCATGTTCGATGACCAAATGTAATGTTCATATGTCCCATCACATCAAACATCATGTTCGATGACCAATTGTGATGTTCATACGTCCCATCACATCAAACATCAAGCCGGACCCACCAATATGTTGTTCACATTTCCCCATAATAAAACATCACCTTTGATAAGTGATGCTCGTATTTCCAGATCAGGCTAAGCCGTAAAACTTAAAACCATATGTGATGTTAACAAGCCTAAAATAGATCAAGCCATAAAATAATATGTGATGTTAACAAGCCTAAAATAGATCAAGCCATAAAATCATATGTGATGTTAACAAGCCTAAAATAGATCAAGCCATAAAACAATATGTGATGTTAACAAGCCTAAAATAGATCAAGCCATAAAACCATATGTGATGTTAACAAGCCTAAAATAGATCAAGCCATAAAACCATATGTGATGTTAACAAGCCTAAAATAGACCAAGCCATAAAACCATATGTGATGTTAACAAGCCTAAAATACATCAAGCCATAATGCCATATTTGATGTTAACAAGCCTAAAATAGATCAAGCCATAAAGCCATATGTGATGTTAACAAGCCTAAAATAGATCAAGCCATCAAACCATATGTGATGTTCCCCTCAATGCAGTGCCCAACGACTTTCTCCTCTATCTGCTTGTCAGAATGGAACAGAGCGTGCGTGGCACGCGCAACAATAGCCAGTGCACGCGCTGGTTAGAGGGGCGCACGGAAGGGAGATAAAGCGAATGTAAGGAAATGGCATGTGGGCGCGGCTGGCTGATATTTGTAAGTGAACACAAACAATACATTTGTAATGTTTTTAGGTGTACATCTTCTGGGAACCAAATCACCAAACCTCATGTGACTTAAACACAAAGTCCATCTCTGACAGGGCGGCTCCATTCAGAGACTTTGGCTTGATCGAAGGTTGCTCTATCAAAATGTAACGGGTGACGCAATCATCAATAACTATTAAATGTATTTGTTATTACATCTCAAGTAAGCACACTAAAAACACGAACAAGCTATCAGTGGAAATAAGATGAAACGAGAGAGAATAATGCAAACACATTAACAGATATGTATTTCTAGATTTTAATTTGAAAAAAAAAATAGACTAAATCATGCTTAAGGGGAAAAAACTCATTGTAAGACAAGGTATGAAAATAAGAGTTATCAATCTTTGTTGTTTCATTACAACAACCAGTTATTATTTTTAAACATATTAAACCCATCCATCTAATACTTCGTTGTAAAACTCGACAGGACAATCTGCTGGCATTTCTCTCCAGACGAGGATGAGATATCATCAGCCCTCGTACACACGCGTACACACTCGTACACACTCGTACACCGTACACACTCGTACACCGTACACACTCGTACACACTCGTACACCGTACACACTCGTACACCGTACACACTCGTACACACTCGTACAGCCCTGATGTCAGGTTTATCGCAGGGCGTCAGTCTTGCTGCTTGCTCTGAAGGATTCCGTAAGTGTTTAGGGCCTAAAAGCCCGTGCCTGTTGGTGCGGCTGCTGCGTCAAAGAAAATGTCTCGTTGATTTCGGTCTCTGCCTATGAAATTGATGGCATCTCAAAGTTCAGAAGTTCAAAGTTTAAAATCTCTAGTCATGGTACTGTTCCAAGGGCTATGAACGAAATCTGGATGAGACTGTAATCAGGTTTATAGATTAGTAAATGGATAACATGTAAACAGGGTATGAGTGAGCCTTGCAGGACGCAACAAAACAACGAACGTTTCGGCAAAGAGCCTTCCTCAACGAACAAACAATACACAAATAAAACGAATATAAAGAAATAAAAAATGTAAAAAACTTAGCTGCCGTGAAATCCAAAGAGTGTATGAGAGCAATAGTGAGAAGAGAGTGATCCGAGCTTACATAGAAAAGGAGAGAGTGGGTGTGGCAAATCAATTAGTTGACAGCGCAAACACATTTATCCTATGTGATGCAAGGGTCCCATACTCTTTGATTAGTCTATTCCTAGGGCTATGAAAGTAACGGACTTTTCGTTTGAAGGAGGAGGTGGGGCTTGTCAGCAAACGTTCGTTGGTACATGCCATACGTTTAAATTAAGGCAGCATTCCGTGCGATAAAGCCTGAAAGTAGTTGAGTATCTCGCGGACTTAAGAGTTGTCAGTTACAAAGATAAAGTTATGGTGGACTAAAATGTGATGGGATTACAGTGAGAACGAACTAGGAATTGTTTCTCAAGTAACTGTTACAAGGAACTTAATGGTGGTTTGAAGGAAATCCAACACATAGAAAGACAGGTGAGTAGGGAAAGAACCAGATACACGCCATAATAGCTGGAGAGACCAGAATATTTACATTATCCAACAATAAACTTTATTTAGCTTTACCTTAGAAGTGGTAATCTATATATAGCATTGTAGCCAGATGAGACTTGCCTATATCAATTTAACCATTGGATACAAATATAGCCATTTAACCAACTGCCAATAGTATTAACTGTGACATGTCGGTACTAGTTTAGCCATTTAGCCAGTGTATGAATGTCAAGGTTGTGATCAATTCATTGTCGTATTTATCTTAGGTATACAGACGCTCCTTCTACGCAGAAGATAATTGCGTCCACGGACCATGAAGAATGATCTGTTGGCAAGTGATGCGGCGTTCACAGGCCACGGCTATGAGGGTTCCACGCATTACCCAGCTGCCTTACTAATGTTAGGTACCCATTCGGAGCTGGTTTGACTCAGGGACCTTCTAAGCCTCGGGAACAAATCTTTGCCTTTGCATGGATTTGAACCAGTGACCGTCGTGCGCGCTGCCACTCGACCACCGTGCGCCAGTTAAAGGTTAAAAATTTAAGGTAGAAAAAAATCATTCATTCTTTTTTTTTTAAAGCCTACCATTTTATCCATTGGCGAAAAAAACCGATAAGGTTATTTGAACACGCAGTAACAAGCTGCTTCAGACACCAGGGGCACTTGAAAACTATCGTACCTTAATTTGACCTGATTTCTAATATTAAGACCTCCACTTGCCTGACAGGCCCTTGTTTTTATACACGAGTATTTGCAAGATACGACGCCTAATGTTAATGTCCATATTTCAAAGATCCCCTTGCTGTAAACAAATGCAGGTTTTTTTTTGTAGAGGTTTATTTGAAGTAAGATTTCCATAAACAACTTTCTTGTTTCATAATATTTACATTCGTGCGGCCTGCCTCGTTTTCTCCGTCAAAGCCACGGCAGCAACAACTTATGATGGATGGCTCGAGCTTTCAACGGCTTTTTAAATAACGAGAATAAACATGCCTGGCCATCATACATTCCAGAGACACAGACCTGGCCACTATACCTTCTAGAGACACATACTTGGCCACTATACCTTCTAGAGACACATACCTGGCCATCATCATACATTCTAGAGACACATATCTGGCCACCATACCTTCTAGAGACACAGTTCTGGCCATCATACCTTCTAGAGACACATACCTGGCCATCATACCTTCTAGAGACACATACTTGGCCACTATACCTTCTAGAGACACATACTTGGCCACTATACCTTCTAGAGACACATACCTGGCCACCATACCTTCTAGAGACACATACTTGGCCACTATACCTTCTAGAGACACAGACCTGGCCACCATACCTTCTAGAGACACATACCTGGCCACCATACCTTCTAGAGACACAGTTCTGGCCATCATACCTTCTAGAGACACATACCTGGCCATCATACCTTCTAGAGACACAGTCCTGGCCATCATACCTTCTAGAGACACAGTCCTGGCCATCATATCTTCTAGAGACACATTCCTGGCCATCATATCTTCTAGAGACACAGTCCTGGCCATCATAACTTCTAGAGACACATACCTGGCCACCATACCTTCTAGAGACACAGACCTGGCCACCAAACCATAGAACTATACAGTTGATTGCTTAGATAGAACTATACAGATAATTTTATTTAAATAGAACTTTAACATGGGTAAATTTCTGCCCACAATGCCAGAAGTCGGACTTATCGTGGGTGGAATAAAGAATGGAGTGTTTTTTTAAAATCTTTATTCATCATCACAATTATCTAATGACCAGAAGAAAAATTTACTTTCACAAGACAAATCTAAAATTAATAACGTGCTTTTTTAATGTAACGAAAATTCTGATTGCAAAATCTGTTGGAGAGATTTGCGAAGTACAAGTAATAAATATAATAACAATTTCAACGGCCCCGTTCATGTCACTTGTGGCCAATAGTTTCTGCTCTTATTCTAGAATATTTCGCCCAAAAAGTGTTGGTTATGTCTGCATTAGTTATATAATAATAGCCGAGTGTATGTCAACATTAAGGTCATTCTACTGAGAGTTCTGCCTTCAACTGCATGGACAACCGAATAATTTTGTTTTTAGTTGCAATGCAAATAAGTGGAGAGAATTAATTTCAGGTGGAATGATCCATTCGGGTGGAAAAGTGGTAAATAGAACTTGTGTTGGAAATCGGGAAATTGCTTTTGAGAGAGAAGGTGGAAGATCACATAGGTAGGAAAATAGCATATTGCACTTTGGTGGAAAGGTGGAAAATTGCGTTACAGGTAGGAAAATAGCATATCGCACTTTGGTGGGAAGGTGGAAAATTGCGTTACAGGTAGGAAAATAGCATATTGCACTTTGGTGGGAAGGTGGAAAATTGCGTTACAGGTAGGAAAAAAGCATATTGCACTTTGGTGGGAAGGTGGAAAATTGCACTTGAGTCTAAAGGTTGGCAATAGCACACGGGTGGCACCGGATAGAAAAGAGCCAAAAACACATGAGCAAAATAGGGAAAAGGTCATAGAATAAGTCACGTAATGGTGCACACCAACTCTGCAAACAGAAGCAGACTTCTAGCCACGCTAGCACCAGTGCCGTTACGCGCTTGATGTATTGTTGCGTCAAAGTATCTGACAACGTTGGAATTGAACTCCAATAAGCCCATGTTGTCGGATGGTGACCTTTCAACCCAAGTTTGTTCACACACAAATGGGGTACGTTGTTTCTCCTATCAAAAATACATCTTTACCCTTTGTTTGACACGCCTTTACATCAGGAGGATGTAACAGTGCCGATAAGCAAGGAGAAATCAGCATGGGAAAAAAAAAAAAAAAAAAAAAACAACTATCATGTGACCTTAAGTCAGATTAGAGGTCATAGAAAGTAACGTCCTGTGTTGAAATGTCAGAGTGTGTGGCCCTATGTAACAGTGGCACAACGTAAAGTACAAGTGAAACGTCCTGAATGTAGAAATAAATATTCTTAAGGTTATAAGGAAATATGTAATTAAGGAAACGGAATAATCTAAATAAAAGACACTGACTGTAAATATGTTTATATTTTGAATACTAGATTAGATTAAACCCGCGTTAGTGTTTGTTGCATCATTACATGTGTACACCATCTTACAATAATTCACATCGTTAAATCAAAAGGACCTTCTCCGTGTGATAGCCTAACAAAAAGAAGAAATGATCTTTCTGGCTGAGGTCTGTCATTTCAGCCAAGTTTTGTTTTACATTCATTCTTCTATCAGTTTTTTTTTTGTGTTGTTTCTCCGTCAACGAAAGCTTTTTATCAATAAGTCGGTTGTTTTGTGGCATCTTGTTGGGCTCAGGTATTTTTCATATAACAGTTACAACTCAAGACATAAAAGTAGGTATAATATTAAAACAACTGATAAACGTGTGGCAACCTGAACTTTTGTCACGTCTGACGTCTGCTTTGGGCAAATTGAGGAGTGTGCCTCGGCTGTCAGGTCAAACTGTCAATGTTCCACGTCCTTTTTTAAGTATTCGCCGCATAAAAGTGATCAGAGGTCTTGGATTAAACATAAAACAAACAATTCCTTTAATGTAGCCGTGTGCACTAAATTTCTGGAGACTTCGTGGGGTTATGAGAGTGATTGTGAAGATAATTCATTTAAATACAATCTTGGGTGGGGTCTAGGAATTTACTGAATATAATACACAATCAACGCCACCTTCTTTCTAAAAGTAACATTCTCCTTTATTTATAGCCACACCCCACCCCTCCCTATCAGTAACATTCCCCCTTGTTTATAGCCACACCCACCCCTCTCTATCAGTAACATTTCCCTTTGTTTATAGGCACACCCCACACCTCCCTAACAGTAACATTCCCCCTTGTTTATAGCCACACCCCACCCCTCTCTATCAGTAACATTCCCTTTTGTTTATAGCCACACCCCATCCCTCCTAACAGTAACATTTCCCTTGTTTATAGCCACACCCCACCCCTCCTAACAGTAACATTCCCCTTGTTTATAGCCACACCCCACCCCTCCCTAACAGTAACATTCCCCTTTGTTTATAGCCACACCCCACCCCTCCCTAACAGTAACATTCCCCTTTGTTTATAGCCACACCCCACACCTCCCTAACAGTAACATTCCCCTTTGTTTAGAGCCACACCCCCACTCCACCGCCCACAATGGATATAAAGGAGGAATCCCGAGCAAACATGTCTCTCAATGACCTTCTTCCCTACCTGAAAGTCGACCACATTCACAGGTGCAGAACACGGCACTCCGCGGACATGGCATTCCAGCTTGGTGCCCGTATGACGATAAGTGAGCTCTGTAGTGTGACCCGTGACATTTAAATATCAGCTGAGAGCGTACCGTTCTCCCGCGCAGTCGCAACCTTTGGGGGATGTGCACGCGCTGTTTATCAGTTAAGGAGGCCTTACACTGGCAGGCGATAGATTCTCCTTGCGGAACACGAGATTTCGGACACAAAATGTAACCTTTAGTGAGTTGTACGTTGTGCTCCTCAGTAGCCAACCCCCCCCCCCCCACCCCAATACTTAGACATAGAGCGTAGGTTATTTATTTCCTATTTTTAAATAAGACAGAAACGTAAGATCACCTTCGCGGTCGATGTAACTTTTCAATAAAAATTGAGTTAATGTATTAAAAATTTTAAAGTTTGATGTTAAGTCAAATATATTTTTTTCACCCCTGAAAAAAATTAGGGCACTACAATACCAAATCCCTGGATGAGGTACCTGTTGAATGCCCGGTTTTAATTCGTAACTCAATTATCTATGTTCCACAAGCTACTCCAGTGGTGGCGAAGCTGTTCGTGGCCGCGAGCCCAAAATTCTACCAAAAACCACCTTTTTATAACAAAGTTCCTATTCTCCAATGAAATCCTAAAATGGGGCTTAGGCTTAGCTGGTTTGATGTAGGAAGTAATATTTCAGTCGCGCGCCTGCTGCGTACAATATTTACAACAGAGGGCATTAGCCGAAACGTCTGCTATTATTAGTATTAGTTCATAAATAAAGCTTAAATTTATTGTCTTCTTACACAAATAGTTTGTGTAATTTGTTTTTTTAAATTAAAAAGCTTTATGCAGTCCCATTCTGTATTAAACATTAATCTAAATAGTAACACTGCTTGAAACTCCCCTTCACGCTGTGGTGTGTAATATTTCTTATATAAGAAAAGTACGAGGCGACTAAACCTAATTAAAGTAAACACATTTTCTAGCAAAGTCCTTGAGAGGCTGTCACGTGGCGCGTGACACAAACAGAAGCTCGGTCCTCCGTCTCCATGGTAACGACGTCCCAACACACGTCTTTAAGACGTTAATGATGTACGTATCACCTTGAACCCGTCCATCCTCCATTGAGATTACCTTCTGTGAATTTATTTGTTTTGAATAGGGCTGGTACTGACTATTTTTTTCGATTAATTGAGTAATTTCGATTCATTATATTTTTATAACGCATTTGTAGATCCCGTTAAGTCGTGATTTATTAGTTCGTGAAATCAGTTAAGTCGCTGTAATTCCATGGCTTTAAACTTTGTAACGTAACACAGCAAATTTGTGCTGCTATGCAAGAAATAAGAAAAGAACTAGGGCTGGTAACGATTAACTTTAATTTAATCGTTAAATTTTGAATAATTAACGGTAAATTAATCGATAAATTAATCGTTAACTTCGATAACAGCCAAAAATTAAAATTTATGATGTCATAAGTAACACTTATAAAACGTTCTTGTTGAAAATCTAAATAACACTGGAATGTCTCCTAAATATGTCATATTTTAACCAACTACGCAAAATGACAAGTTTGTTAACATTATTTGGTTCAAGTGATGAGCGGGTCTAATTGACAATATAACCAGCCAAGCTGAACAATCATTCCCATGGAACTGACGTAACTGGTACGCACAAAACGGTCTTGGATAGGAATGACATCGTTGGATATCGTTGTTCGTTTAGTTTCCACAATTGTAGAGGGTCAAAGGATTCAGGAGCTTTCATCTCCATTTTGTAACGCAGTAATTCATCAAAAGATCTGTCGTTATTTTCTGTCTCTGAATCAGACTCCATTACTGCCATGAGCTTAATACGCTTTTCATTTGGTTTGATAAGTAGGCGAAGTGTTTTAATAGATGTGGAGACTTTTATCAACATTGTGAACATTCCCGCCAGTTAATAGTTAAAACTAAAATGTTCGTGTAATCGTCAGGAAATGTGCTATTATTTATCGGCCGCTATTTTCTTTTTTTCCCTACTTTTTGACTTGCAATAATTTCTAAGTGATGGGTCGATTATTAATCTTTAAAAAATAATTTAATTGTTAAAATTTTATAACGATTAATCGAGAAATTAATCGTTAATTTCCTGAGCTCTAAAAAACCTTCTTTTTTATACATGCACATCAACAACAAATAATAATAATAATACGAGGGGAAAAAAAGGTGAGTAACAAAAAATATAAAGTATTTATAATTTGGAAAGAAATTAATCTTAGAAATATTTTCTTCAATTTTAATGGCATTTTAATCCATCAAACTAATTTTAATCAAATAAATTTTATAACGATTAATCGATTAATTAATCGTTAATTTCCGCAGCACTAGTTTTGCTTGTTCTATTAATCTGATTACTGATCAAATATTGCATTGCACCTAGGAAATAAAAAAAAAAATTGTGGCAACTACAAAATGCATAATGTAAACAAAAGAAATAAAGCAAAAAATAGTGTTCTCATTTGAAAAAATTCTATATGATAAAAAAGAAACAAGTAATAAGCAAGCAAACCAACAAGATCACTATGTATAGTTGACGTTACCTTAGGGTTTGCTAGCCTGGCTAGTAACAAAAACATGCTTCGTGCTCTATGAAACATTCCTGATGGTCGAATTTCTCAACTGACTTAAACTAAATGCAGTACATAGGACACAGCCGTTTAAACCCAATGTCTTATTAGCAGTATTTGAATTATATACGACACAGCCGTTTAAACCCAATGTCCTATTAACACTATTTGAATTATATAGGACACAGCCGTTTAAACCCAATGTCTTATTAACACTATTTGAATTATATAGGACACAGCCGTTTAAACCCAATGTCCTATTAACACTATTTGAATTATATAGGACACAGCCGTTTAAACCCAATGTCTTATTAACAGTATTTGAATTTGGAACAAATATGAAATTACGTTAGCTTCAATACAAATCCCCACAGGACCTAGTCACTCCATTTAATCATGTGTAGGGTATTGAGACGGTGTGATGATAGCTAGGTTTATTGCCCCCACCCCATACCACGTGATGATAGCTAGGTTTATTGCCCCCACCCCATACCACGTGATGATAGCTAGGTTTATTGCCCCCACCCCATACCACGAATAAAACAAAAATCAAACCCGGACAAAGCTCGTAGAACAAGCTGTAAAGTAAGGTCTAGATTTACATATGGTCATTAGTTAAGAAAACAGAACTATAATCGTCATTTAATGTTGTTAAAGAACTTAACTAGGTCATCTCGTGTCCTATAGATCAGGTGCGTTATTTTCAATTTTTGTAAAGGTATGAAAATTAAATACTTACCGGTGTATTTAGATGACGAAATTTTCATTAGTACATTTTTTTACATGTATGAGTTTGAAACTAGGACATTAGTCAACATGCTGCGTTGACAACACGACAGTTAAATTTAGCGTTAAAAATTTAGCGTTAAAAATATTGATTTATTTATATTGATTTATTTTTAATAAAATAAACATCAATGTATATCTCTGGCGTGTGGCAAGAGTTAGTGACCCTCAAATGGAACGGAAACAGAATCTATCTTTCTCTTTATCTGAAATTTTTTTTGAAGGAAGCTTAAACGCTGAAGTATCACATCTCTCTTTGTGAACACAAAAAGTGCCGCAAGCAGTGCACCGTATCAACCCCCGCCACCTTCGTCTGTCATCGTTCTGGAAATTCTGACCTTTTAAATGTATAGAAAAATTGACCTCATTTGTAAGCAAGACATTATATAGCGTGTTCCTGTAACTGCTTTCATGGCAGTATTATTAGTGACATATTGCTGCTTACTTGAAACGTGCAGGACTTTACCTGAGGTATCCGTCAATATGACATCTATGTCTTATGCCATAAGATTGATGGTTAAAGAATCGCTGTGATATTTCTCACATATTTCTTATTATGTTAGCCTCGTGTTACGCAGACCATCGCCGCACCGTGCCGCACCGTGAGTTTCTAGGGCGAAGATTCCCACAAACAGACAAACTTCTCTAAAAATAAACGGCAGCCAAGACAATGAAGCCATCCAACAGGCTGATAAACAGCTGACAAGCCCAGCGATTAACACGGCCTGTTACCCCACAGGATCAACACAAACATCCCTCCCCCCTCGCACCCCACCCCTTCAACACCCAGGCATCACCCCCTTTTACATTGACATACATCGGGGGTAAATACACCAACAGCACAAAAGTTGGATTTAAAGTCATGGTCTATAGGTCACTACATCCTGGATTCCCGTTAACTTCACGTTGAGTTCCCGTGTTGTAATTAGGGTTGTTCAATTGGTATTTTTCTTTTTGGCAAACCGATTATCGGTTATGTAAATCAGATTTGAAACCTATTATCGTTTTACCGCTGACTTTATGGAATTAAGGTGTGTACCGGATATCGGCTTCGGCAAATCCGGAATTCAGCCATTTTTACAAATCCGGCTCCGGCAGAAATTTACTTCATAAAACCGTCTAATCCACCTGGTCAGCTTTTGCGATAAAGTATATAAATTTAATAGCTCCGGCTCCGGCTTCATCTCCGGCTGGATTTCAGTTCATGAATCCGGCCCAATTAAATTCGATTATCGGTTTTTGTAAATTTAAAACTGATTATCCTTTCAAAACCAATTATCGCATTTCAGATTATCGTTTAACAACCTTAGTTATAATCCTGTGTCCAAAATAAGAGTCCGGATATTTGAATGGCTCCAATTCTCTTTCCTGAGAAAACTGTGAACAAGAAAAGTAAGAACGAAAGGTAAACCTTCCACTGACGTCATCGACATGTTTTCGCACGTTATCAAGTCCCTGAAGAACAGAAGCACGCGGTTGCGTGGAGGTAGATCTCATATTAACGCCCCTTCCCTTGCGTGATAGACGAGACAAGTTTTTTTTTCGTTTTTTTTTTTTGTTTCGAAACTATCAGTTTGAAAATATAAATTAAAAAAAATAATTCTGAACTCATTCAACCGTTAAGTCGGTTCAGTTAATGAAAAACGTTAAACCACAGTTGGAAACCACAACAACATTTTTGTTTCTTGAAATGAGGCGCTACAAAAGCAACAGTTAACCCTTGGAGGTCGAAACCATCCCAAAGATTTGGTATCGTTAATTTAGTTGTTACAGTAACGATACCTTTCCAGCTGCGCGTGTTTTAAACCTGCATGAAGGTATTTTGTGATAGATCACACCGTTGTATTAGGTCTGATGAATTACGACTCATCAAAATCAGATCAGTGTTCAACAAATCGAAGCGATGGTGTGCGGTGACGCGATGGTGTGCTGTGACGAGATGGTGTGCTGTGACGCGATGGTGTGCTGTGACGAGATGGTGTGCTGTGACGAGATGGTGTGCTGTGCGAGATGGTGTGCTGTGACGCGATGGTGTGCTGTGACGAGATGGTGTGCTGTGACGAGATGGTGTGCTGTGACACGATGGTGTGCTGTGACGAGATGGTGTGCTGTGACGAGATGGTGTGCTGTGATGCGATGGTGTTCTGTGACGAGATGGTGTGCTGTGACGAGATGGTGTGCTGTGATGCGATGGTGTTCTGTGACGAGATGGTGTGCTGTGACGAGATGGTGTGCTGTGATGCGATGGTGTTCTGTGACGAGAAGGTGTGCTGTGACGCTATGGTGTGCTGTGACGCGGAGGTGTGCTGTGACGCGATGGTGTGCTGTGACACGATGGTGTGCCTGACGCGATGGTTTGTAGGCGCTTCCTTTTCAGATGTAGATTATATACTCTTGATTGATATTATTAAATTCTATGAAAATGATACAAATTATTGCTAATTACCAGCTCGTTTCTAAAGTCTACGTACAACTCCGCCAACGAACATCCATTCTAGCGAACAAGCATTCCAACGAACAACTATTCCAACGAACAACTTTTCCAACGAACAACTATTCCAACGAATAAGCATTCCAATGAACAACCATTCCAACGAACATTCATTTCAACGAACAACCATTCCAATTAACAAGCATTCTAATTAACAAGCTAACGAAAATCATATCAAAGCAATTGACAGCCTAGCTTGTGGAAAAGCGCCTGGGAATGATGGAATACCACCAGAGGTTCTAAAGAGTGGCAAGACAGCTTTACTCCAATCATTGCACGAGATTCTGTCCCTCTGCTGGGAACAGGGCTACATCCCCCAAGACCTAAAGGATGCAAATATAGTCACACTATATAAAAACAAAGGTGATAGGAGTGATTGCAATAATTAATCGCGGCATTTCACTCTTTAGTATTTTAGGAAAGACCATTTTCCGCGTTATACTAACACGTTTACAGAGCCTAGCATCCCACGTGTATCCAGAATCTCAGTGCGGTTTCCGGTCCGGTCGGTCTACCATAGACATGGTGTTCTCCATACGACAGCTCCAGGAAAAATGCAGAGAGCAGCAGATGCCACTATACATTGCATTTGTGGACCTTACAAAAGCCTTCGACT
>MUZC01000530.1:39755-50015 GCA_002072015.1 Radix auricularia | reverse complement strand
CTTGAATAAAATCTAGACCCATGAAGTCTAAATCCAGCATTGGTATCACTTAGTCTCTTATCTTTTGTAGCAAACCACTGTTAATAATTATTAACGAATTCAATGGAACCCTACAGTAAAGACCTTTTGAAATAAATATTTGATGATAGGATACAATTTAGATAAATATAACTTCCCGACACATCATAAAAATAAACATTGTAACCCTCTTAGATTTAAGTTAAAAAGTGTTGTTTTTTTAATGACCTATCTATAGGAATTCTGCAATTCTTCCGCATAAAGCTTGACCTTTCAGCAAACAAAGTATTTTGATTGGTTATAGATGAGAAAATTACAATAGTTCTATTTCCTTTTCTATGTCAAACAACATTGTATTCCATTACCTTAAGCACCTAAGATTGGATTTATTTAGTAGAAAAGGCATTCATATAAATTTTATTTATACTTATTTATTTTAATTTCAATAATAATAAAAAGTGATTAGTTTTATTAATTAAATTAAACCTTGCACGGACCCCCTAAGGTTGTCCAGTGACTCCCAAATCATTTGTAATATTCCACGGAATCCCAGAATGGCACCGGAGAACTCTTGGGCCCGTACTGACCTTTCGTAAACCACTGGTGTATATCTTAAGGTTGCGATTCCACAGACTTTCTCCAGTAACGTTTCCCCTTGGATTGCTGTGTGACTGTTGGAAATGGATTTAGTGCCAGGACAGAAATCAAGCCATGTTTAGCTTGCAACGACGGTTCTACGATGAGTTATCTAAAGTAAGCGGTGCTAATACTTGTCGAAAGTGTACCCGTAAAGTTCATGCCATCTAGGATATTACCCTAAAGACGATGACGACAAAGAAATAGAAGATTATTGGGTTAACACTTTGTGCACTGTTTGCTTCAATATTGATATATGAAAGGCTATCAAAAATAAAATGGAATCGAAATTAAACTTGAAATGGAGTCAATGACGAGACGGAATCAGGCTTGGTTTGTTCATTCGCTGCAACATGTTAGCCTTAATCCACCTTAAAGGAACTGTAGAAGGGAACTGGCGAAGATTTCAACAGCTGAAAAGTTGGCTTACTGAATTACTGACTGCCGCTCAAGTTAGACCAATGTGGAGATCGGTGTCTCTTAATATGTATGTCGGGTATCGTTGTCTAAGGTTTAGGTTCCCGAGTTCATACCAAAAACTGTTGTACAATAATCCAACTCAAGTCCTTTTCTCAACAGCAATCTTTATTTACATTCATAGACCCTTGTCAACTATGTACAACTTCTGGTCTTCTCACTAACACATATCTCCGTGTCTCTCAGTTACAATCTAGACCCGGCGTACAGTCCAGCCGGCCAACACGGCAACTCTAACAGTTCCGGTATTCTCGTGTTCTGACCCCGGTGACATGTCAACACCCCACTGCTCTCTGCAACATAACTCCTTGTCCGTCCCGTCACACATCGAGACCCACGAGTTATATATCCGTCGGCCTGGACAGACCTTGCGTGGACTGAGCAACGCTCCACGTGAACTCCCCCCGTGAACTCGTTCACAGCTCAAAACATGAGCTTGTGACCAGGCAAAATTACAACTCAAAAACGCAGTGATTCTTATACCCTTGACATGTCCCCCCTCTTCCCTTAGATTCTACTCCCAGTAGAATCTTTTATTTACAACATCCAAATTAAATAGTCAGGGTATGGAATCACTGCACATCATAATACATTATCATATTTCATTACAAAATTCTCAAAGCGAATACATAGACAGTGTGCAAAGTTCATAATTCTAATCATATATTTATAGTAATCTCATGGCAACTCTTAATGAGAACTACTCTCAATACATTAATATAATACATACACTATATTTACATAAATAATATATACACGATGTTAGGGAAAAAACAAAATACAACTATTTTTACAAATAAAGCACACCAATCAATCAATGAAAAACGTATAATGCCTGTACACCCACGGGTCCCTCCTACTGGAGCACTTCATGCTCTTATATAATCATCCTATGAATCTTTAAATTCCCCATAGAGGGACTTCACATGTATATTTAATGTCCCCATGGTGCGTGGGACGCCTGTGTTATGGGGGATATTTCATATTCCTCCCTAACCACATATTTAATCATCTTCAACATCAAATTATCATAATAAACAAACATATTATCTTAACACTTCGTGACAATATACCCGTATAATAATAACATAATAGTAAACAAAAGGTCCTCAAAAACCACATTTCATCAATCATGAATATTATGAAAAAATCTAACATCATAACAAAAAAAAATGTCCTGATTTTACCGTCCTCGTCCCCCCGGGTCGCTCTTGATTTTCACGTGGAGCTCTGTCCTGTAATTTTTGTTCTGTTACGGTCTGGTATTCTGTTTAGCTGTCACTGTCTCTTTCTCTACTACCCCGTAGTTTCTGTTTGTGGGTCAAACACACCAACCAACCCAGCGGCGTTCCTCCCATTTTTCCTTGGTTATATATATGAGTACTTTCTCAACTCCTGTATCTTCTCTATTCCCACCCTCCAAGTCGAGATAAACAATCCGCTATCACGTTTTGTTCGCCTTTAATGTATTGAACATCAAAATTAAATTCCTGGAGGATTAGTGCCCACCTTGTTATTCTTGAGTTTGTGAATGTTGTTTTATTTAAATGTTTTAGTGCTTGATGGTCACATTGTAGAACAAATCGTGACCCCAATAAATAGTATGCAAGTTTTTGAACAGCCCATATTATCGCTAACTATTCTCTCTCAATAGTAGAATACCTTGTTTCCCTATCCATCAATTTTCTACTTATGAATTTGACTGGATGTAAAGTGTTGTTTCTTGTTTGCAATAAGCATGCCCCTATGCCTTTCGTGAAAGCGTCTGTTCTTATTATAAATGTTGATTTAATGTTGGTTAAAATTAAGATAGGTTCACTACTCAGGTATTTTTGGATTGCATCCAGTGTTTGTTGGCATTCACTTGTCCAACCAATATTATTTGGTTGACCTTTTTTTGTAAGGTCAGTTAAGGGTGCTGATAGTGTTGAAAGTTAGGTATAAATTTATTGTAATAAGAAATGAGACCCACTAAACTTCTCACCTGCTTCTTAGTTGTTGGTTTCTCTATTTTCAACACTTTATCTACATTGGCATGTTCTGGTTTTAATAATCCCCCTTCTACTCTGTGTCCCAAAAAGTTAATGGATGTTTTACCTAACTCTAACTTACTAGGTTTTACTGTAAACCCAGCTTCTTTCAGAATTTCAAAAATTTGCCGTAGTGTCTTAATATGTTTTTCCAAATCCTCTGTATGCACACATATGTCATCAAAATAAGTATCTACATTTTCTACTTACCGAAGAGTTTTCTTATTATTCTGTTAAATGTCGCCGGTGCTGTTGATAAGCCGAAGGACATGTACTTAAACTGGTATAGGGCATCTGGTCCCTGAAACGCCGTATATTTCTGACTGTCTTTGTGCATTGGTATCTGCCAGTACCACTTTGTTAAGTCTAGCTTACTGAAATAGTTTGCTTTTGTCATTTGATTAAGGAGATCTTCGGGGTTTGGTATGACTTCGGCGACGGTTCTAGTTAACTTATTTAGTCTCCTATAGTCCACGTATGTGCGTATGGAGCCATACTTCTTTTTTATCAGTACTAACGGCGAAGAATATGAAGATTTTTATTCTTCTATGATGTTTAACCTTAACATGAGGTTGATTTCTTCTTTCAATTTTGCTGTCATGTGTGAAGTAATTGTGTAAGGTCTTAGTTGTATCGGTTTGTTGTCGAGGAGATCGATTATGTGTTCTCCTGCGGTTGTTTTCCCGGGTATCTCTGATATCACCTCTTTGAATTCCTCTACAAGACATATTATTTCTTCCTTTTGAGCCCTATCTAATTCAACATTAATATCCAACGTGGAGTGTTCATTTTTCGACGCTATTGTGGGTATTGTAAATTCTTCCCCTTCTCCTTTGTCCTCTGCTATTACTACCGCTGCTAAGCCGTGTGTATTCACGTTTGTGTTAATGCTGGCACTCTGACTATCTCTCTCCATATACTTGGTTACTCTGTTTAGGTGGTAAATTTTTTTCCGATTTCCTTTCTTAATCTCGACATTGTATTTTGATAGTATTTTGGTTACTTCATAAGGTCCGTCTGAATATAACGACATTTTCTTTCCTCTTTTTGGTTGAAGCAGTAACACTTTATCTCCAACCTGAATGTTTTTAGTTACCGTATGTCGGTCATTGTAATTTTTATTCTTGACCGTCTGTGCTATTGCGTTCGTACTTGCCTGTTCTAACCCTGTTTTTAATTTATTTCTTAATTCAATAATATAATCGTATGTTGGTTTTATCTCATCTTTAGGGTTTTCCTGTGTGAGCAGTGTTTTCAGTATCGCCATCGGCCCTCTCACCTTTCTACCGAACATCAACTCGTGAGGAGAGATTAATGTGGTTTCGTTGGGAACTTCTCTATATGCGAAGAGGACCGACTGCAAAACACTATCCCAGTTATCCAACCCTTCTGTAGCTACTTTTCTGAGCATCGATTTCAGTGTTCCGTTTAGTCTCTCAACCATTCCGTTTGACTGGGGGTGATAGATGGAAGAGTGGCCGGTCTTGATATTAAGTAGAGTACACACTTGCTCGTAGAGGTCAGAAGAAAATTGAGGTCCATTGTCTGACAAGATTTCTTCCGGGAACCCCATTCTTGTGAAAATCGAGTACAATGCCTCACATATGTCCTCCGCCGTCACTCTCTTTAGTGGCGCTGCTTCCGGCCACCTGGTTGCCATGTCAATTAATGTTAGTATGTATCTATTCTTATTCTTTGTCATCGGTAATGGGCCTACTATGTCAATAGCAACTTTTTTTAATGGGATTCCAATTATTTCCATGAATTCTAGCTCAATAGGTTTACATGCTCCCGGCGGTCTAGCCTTTTGACATATTGGGCAAGCCTTAACAAAATCCGTGATATGTTTATTCATCTTCGGCCAGAAAAACTCTGAAGTTATGATGTGTTTTGTTTTTCTGACCGACCTATGTCCCGCTAAAGGTGTTTCATGTGCGTTCTGGAGGATAATCTCGCGGCTCTCCGATGGAATGACTTGTCTTTCATCGATCTTGTTGTTCGAGTTGTTTGTAAACCTCCTATATAAGTACCCATTTCTAATATTAAAAGTAATATGTCCTTGCTTAGTGTGTTCTATTTCTTTGTCCTTGGCTTTCTCTCAGCATTTCCGAAGGTCTGGGTCCTTTTCATGTTCCCATCTCACACTTTTAGCTTCCGTTGAATTTGACAAAGTCCTACTCGATCCGTCGGTGTTTTGGGCAACCTCTTCATCCCTTTTCCTTTGGGCCCTTGTCGCTACATTTCCATGGTAACGAACCGATCTTTTATTTACTCCCACATTTCCTATTATAAGGTCCGCCACTAGGTCGTCGAACAGTGCAGCTAGCACCACCCCTTTTACATATCGAGTATGAATTTTTTTAAGTGCTGTTGGATATTCTACAACCTTCCCATCTATCAGCCTTACTTTATAACGTTTATCTGTTATCTGATTCTTATCGACCAGTTTTTTCTTGCATCCGATGATGTTACACCCAGTATCTCGGAGTATGGATACTTCTCTATCCCCAATGTTCCCTTTTTCTAAATACAAGATCCCTGTCGATTTCCCTTCGATGTCTTCTGCGATGTTCGTATATTTTAAGCTACCGATTTGTTGCCTAGCCTTATTTGTGTATGTATGGCCGACACCCAGTTGCCCTCGATTGCTCTTCTGATTTCCTAGTCATTTCTGATTGTATCTTTTGGGTGAGTCTCTCCAGTGTTCTCGCCTACCCCTGTATCCTTCTGGGACAGGTTGTGTCCACCCCCTGTTTACCCGCCTTCAAAGACAATTATTTTTCCAGTGACCCTCTGCCCCACACTCAAAACAAACTTTGCGTTCCCTGGTTAATCTCCCCTCGGCTGACCTTCTTCTTGCTGACCCTTGAACACCCCCCTTTTCCCCTCCCCCGGCGTGAAAGTTTGTTGCGTTAATTTTGGTTATGCTATCGTGCCCTGTTGTTTTAATTCTGTCTATCTGGGTCAATACACATTCACAACTCGTTGGTTTGTTTAACAATACTGTTTTTAGAACCTCGGGTTTCAGGTTAGTGAGTAGTTTATTTTGACACAATAAGTCGCGTATTCCCTCATACGACCTATTTGTTCCTGTGCTCCGAACCCAATTATCCAGACTCCTTGTTATTAATGAGTAGTATTCTCTAAAATTATCCCCCTCCGGTCTGAGGTTGTTCCACTTCCCCCTGTATTTTTCCGCACCATATCCTGCTTGTGTCAACAGGAGTGTCTTGACAGTGTCGTAGTCATGGCATTTTGTCCTAACGTCTTATGTCAGTAGGAATGCCTGCATGTCCCCCGTTAGTCGGACCTGTAGTTCGGCTAACCACTCTTCCTTTGGTACATTATTTTGTTTGGCTATGTGTTCGAAGTTGTCAATGTATTCGTCTAATTCGTTACTTCCGTCATATTTCACTAGGTTCTTTAGTAAGTGATAGTTTTTGTGTTTGTCCGTCTTGACCCTTGTTTCCTCTTCCCTGTTTTTTAACTTCTCTCGGTTTCTAATCTTATTTTCTCTATTTCTAACTCATGCTTCCTAATGTCCTCCCTCTCCTGCTGCTTTCTAATGTCCTCCCTTTCCTGCTGATTTCTAATGTCCTCCCTTTCCTGTCTTTCTTTTTCTTCGCGTTCCTTTTCCCTTTCTTTTTCTTCGCGTTCCTCTTCTATAAGTCTTCTCCACTGCTCTAATACAAACGTATTTAACTCTTCTCCCTCTAACTGTAATTGTTTTACCCCCATCTCTCTAAACTCAGCCATTATTGCATTCATCTCTTCCATTTTTTCCCCTCTAGTTTCCATTTTTAAACACTAGCTTCCCAAACAGAAAAAAATGTTTCTATATATATTTTCTCAGCAATATCTAACAATGCATACACAATTTTATCATTAAGACAATAATATTCTAATTAATTAACTTCGTACTTACAGAATTTTTGAATACACATACACTTATTTATCCATAGAATAAAAATAAGTTGTCAATTCACATATAAGTTCCTGTCGTAGTAGTATATCTCAATAGTCTTTACTGGGCACTCGAACGGGTACAGTTCTTTTTGGCTTCTGGTCTTGTATATCCCCGGGGTAATGTGGTCTCTTGCTGGCACTGGATCCGCGGCTCCTTCGTCCGGACTCCACTGCTATCTGGTTCGTTGTGCTGGGTAGCCGTCTCTGCTTTTGCCCCAAGCTCTTGCAATGATTTGGCTCTCGGTGTCAGGCTCTTTGAGGACTTTCAAGACGGATACGGTGTGTATCCGACATCTTGAACTGCCCAGCGATGATCTGGCTCTCGATGTAAGGCTCTTTGGCGACTTTGAAGACGGATACGGTGTGTATCCGACACCTTGCACTTTTCAGCGATGATTTGGCTATCGATGACAGGCTCTTTGACGACTTTGAAGACGGATACGGTGTGTATCCAACACCTTGCAATGCCCAGCGAGGATCTGGCTCTCGCTGTCAGGCTCTTTGATGACTTTCACGACGGATAAGGTCTGTATCCGACAACTTGAACTGCCCAGCGATGATCTGGCTCTTGAAATCAGGCTCTTATGCGGCTTTCAAAGACGGGCCCCCATGTCGGGTATCGTTGTCTAAGGTTTAGGTTCCCGAGTTCACACCAACAACTGTTGTACAATAATCCAACTCAAGTCCTTTTCTCAACAGCAATCTTTATTTACATTCATAGACCCTTGTCAACTATGTACATCTTCTGGTCTTCTCACTAACACATATCTCCGTGTCTCTCAGTTACAATCTAGACCCGGCGTACAGTCCAGCCGGCCAACACGGCAACTCTAACAGTTCCGGTATTCTCGTGTTCTGACCCCGGTGACTTGTCAACACCCCACTGCTCTCTGCAACATAACTCCTTGTCCGTCCCGTCACACATCGAGACCCACGAGTTATATATCCGTCGGCTTGGACAGACCTTGCGTGGACTGAGCAACGCTCCACGTGAACTCCCCCCGTGAACTCGTTCACAGCTCAAAACATGAGCTTGTGACGAGGCAAAATTACAACTAAAAAACGCAGTGATTCTCATATCCCTGACAATGTCCAAGCACTTTAACCCCCCCCCCCAAATCGACAACCACGGTCACGAGACTGTTTACTTTTGGGCTCAAAACTCTTATGTTTTCCCCTCATAAATGGATATTCATGAACAGTTCATTTTAACACATCTTCTTCTTTGTCTTGTATTAATAATGGTAAATGAAAAATTAATATTAAATGTTTCCACAGGTACTGCTACATTTGAAGAAAACAACAGGTAATTGCATGGATTTTCTTTTAATTTTATTATTGTGAATACTTTATTCAAACATTTATTTTTAAAACGTATAAAACTATATTTCATTTGAATATTGATGTGATTAAAATTATATTGTTATATTCATCGCTGATTTTAAATATGTCAAAAAATTTATTGTCGGTGTGGTATTCAAAGAATGTTTCTTCTTTTGTATCCAACAGCCAGTTGATGACACACAATGAAGTATCCAGCATATATGACATATGTCATACAAACCCATTGAGTTCCAATTCCTCCATCTGTCTTCATGATCACCCCATTGAAATTGTCAAGATTTCCCTCCCTTCTCTAAAGCTCAAAGATACATCACAAACTGATCCAAATGAGAGTAAACTTCAAGATCTTGTAAATGAGAACGAAGACTTAAATAATAAAGTTGAAGCTAGCCTCGGGATTCATTCAGAGAGTATACAACTGGCCAAAGTGCGTGTGGTACCACGAGCACCAAAAAAGCCCCCGAGGCAATGGGAACGCGCAAATGTCATAAAGGTAATGATATAAGAGTGCTGTAATATAATGAAAAATTACTATTCTTAGTTTTGTTACTTAAAATCCGAGGGATTGTATATGATTTTTCCGCTTACTTATCAAACTACGTTATAAATGGATCTCATGCATTCATCATCATCCACTTGAAAGCGCAGGTGCACTCCAAATATTACGTCTGCAATGAGGGAAGGGGCTGTTTATTTAACGGGATTTTGCCGACGTATGCATACGGGGAGATGTAAGATGGTCTCGACTGAACGTGTACGTACGTACAACAAATTTACATGATATTCAGTTTAGTAACGTAATCCGCTCAGGACGCTAACAGCATTTGAGACTAACTGACCTGTGCCCCCCATTCCCCCTTGGTACGTGATGTCATTTATGGACAGTCCTTGACATTTCAATAGCTTGAAATTAGTAAAAGGTTCTCTTTCGTCTTACCCGTCTTTCTACATAAATAACTTGACAGCGATTTCACTGCTTATTGTGTTCTATTTTATCAACTAGTTTAATGCAGTGTTCTAGAAAATAAAATATGAATGTTCTATGGTTTTTATTTTATAATTTCGTCATGAAAAACGCGATATTACAACAAAAAATCATGTTAAGCCTGGTCCCTATTGGAATTCAGGACGTGTTAGCGCATTTTCGTATTATGTATCAGTACTTTTGTTAGATATCAGAATTATGTAGTTATCAGTAATTGTGTTTAGATTTTAGACATATTTTTATGAATTTTCTTGTGTAATGAATATTCCTGACATTTTTTTTATTTAAAAGTCATTTCTTTACATTTAAAAAAAATTATTATTTTCTCTTTAATCCAACTACAAGTCACCACAAATGATGACGTAAAACTCTCTAAACTTTCACACATATTCTAATGACGTCAACTAAAAAAAACAACTAATTATTTTGCACCCTTTCACACCACTCTTCAATGCTTGAAGAATTGTGCATTCGACTTCCGGCAATGGCGGCCGTTCCCTGCTATAGTTTTACCTCTCGATTCGAAATATTTTTTGGTAGTTTTAACGGGGTTTTTAAACGGATCGTGTAACTGAGTGTTGATGCACAAATGGCAGGTCAGGACATACAAAAAAACATATATACATCATGGGTCTAGGACTTATGGATGCTGTGATCAAGGGTGATGACAGACGGACGGACAAAACGGGTGCAATAGCGATTTCGGCATCTCGAAAATGCGCTAAAAACTATAAGGAGTAAAACCAATATCTTGTAAATAATGCTTAAAACTAATTTTTCAAACGAGGGGCGGGGGGGGGGGGG
>MUZC01000530.1:11052-31673 GCA_002072015.1 Radix auricularia | reverse complement strand
CACACACACACACACACACTGACGGACGCGCTTAGGCGCATTATTATATAGATACTTTGAGGAAATTTCATAAAGTTTAATAATTCGTATTTATCAAAAAAGGACAAGTTAGTTGGTCTTTAAAAAAAAGGTTGGCGCCGTAGGCGCACAAAAAAGGGGGCGCCCCGGCACAATCTAGTATATATATAGTGATGTATTGCAACAACAACTGTGATTGTCAAAGAAACGTAATTTACTTTGCCACATAATAATCATAATGCATGGATATTTTCAACTGTATCGAGGAAGAAAACGTGAAAGAGCCCCCAACCTTTTATGAAACTGGATCCAATATAATTAATTTCTTCA
Source organism: Radix auricularia (assembly GCA_002072015.1). Taxonomy (NCBI): domain Eukaryota; kingdom Metazoa; phylum Mollusca; class Gastropoda; family Lymnaeidae; genus Radix; species Radix auricularia. Next base: position 31,325 of record MUZC01000530.1, on the reverse strand, counting down.
CGGATCAAAACCAATCTGGGAACCAGATTTTGCTCAGAAATGGGATCATTTTTTAGAATGGTAAATTATGGTTTTTAATAAATGTCGAATTAGTTCCCTTTCCACAAAAGTGATGTATATAATGTTACTTGATTCATATTTTTTTTATAAGCTTTTTGTCTAAAATTTTCAACCCCCAAAAATATAAATAAATGGGGAATCGAAAATTGGACATTACAAGGCCTTTACTTTGTTACCTAAATTGTTGAATAATAACATTTTCATTTAGGTTCATCTTTTTTTCTAAATCAAACTAGTGTGAATATACTATAACTATAAGGATAGGACAAAAGGTATAAAAGTAAATTCTATGAATTTTTTATTACTTTATGAAAATTAATATAAAGTGTAATCAACACAACAAGTTTGAACAAGTGTTTTCAATTTTGTATTTGTATATTAAATTATCTTAAATTAGACATTACAAGGCCTTTACTTTGTTACCTAAATTGTTGAATAACAACCATTTTCATATAGGTTGTATCTTTTTTTTCTAAATCAAACTAGTGTGACTATACTATAATTAGAGGAATAGAATACTAGAGGTATAAAAGTAAATTCTATAAATTTTTTATTACTTTAAGAAAATTAATATAAAGTGTTTGACACAACAAGTTTGAACAAGTGTTTTCAATATTGTATATGCCTATTAAATTATCTTGATAAATAAGTGATTATCTGTTTTTGAAGAAAAAGTGATTCATCCATTGTTAAATTAAATATGTATGTCTGTCTGTCTACGAAAGATGATAGATTTATCCTTATTATTTGCAGCTCTTGGTGTGGCTGATGAGACCAATCCTTGAGTGGTAATCTCTTCTGCATTTTAAACACACGAATGTAGTTGGGCAGTGTTGCCTGGCCTTTCTCCTCACTCTTTTTCCAACTGCTTCTTCCCTAGATTGCTCCTCTGCTCTTAGTTAATCTTCTTTCACTATAGCCTGCCATGTGGTCCTATCCTCAGCCAGGTTTTCCCAGTTTTCTATATCAATGTAAGCTACTTTCATGTCTCTCCTGCATATGTCCGTGTATCCGAGACATGGCCGTCCAACCAACCTTTTTCCTGTTGCCAGCTCACTGTACAACACATCTTTGGGTCTGCGACCAGTTTGCATTCTCTTGATGTGTCTCAGCTAGCGGAGACGTCTTTGGCTTAATATGGCTGGAATGCTGCTCATGCTTGCTTGAGCCAGGACGTGTGTTGGGGACTTTCTCTTCCCACTTGATGTCAAGGTTGACATCAAATTAAATATATATTTTAAGGAAATTGGTGCAATGCTTATTCACTTGCAATCTGCACATGCATATGTGACAAAATTGAAAATAAAATACTGAAAAACTTGCCTATTATTTTTAAAATTTTTTTTAAACTTATATTAAAACTTACTCAAATTGTTCAAAATATCATTATTATAATTATTATTATTATGTCTCAGAAACACAGTCGTACTCAAAGGAGTCATGAAAGTGTCCAACATCGATTTCTTAAAGTGGAAAGACTTGGCAGAGGAAAGACCCACAATGCTGGCAATGGCAAATCAAGGATCACTACAAGCTGAGGATTAAATCAGGATGGCAACCTGGAAAAAGTGTGAAGAGGAAGACAAGGTCAAGGAAGCTCTCCTCCCCAGCATCTGTTTGTGTGACATGCAGAACAGACTGCAACTCTAAGATTGGTCTCAGCAGCCACACAAAGTACTGCAATCAACAAAGATAAATATATTGTAACAAACGGAAAGTTGTCATACCGAAGTTTTTTTAACCATTTATTATCCACTTATTATATATATGAAGCAGTTTTATGTTATTAGAGAAACCCAATGCAACTGATAAGAGAATAATTTATTTTATATAGTAAACTAAGGCAGCTTCAATTTCAGCTTTTGCCATAAATTAGTGATTGAATAATTCAGTTACCTTCATTTTAAAAAATAATAATAATAAAATGCGTGTTAACTACATTTAGTCAAGATACATCAACACATGAAATATTTTGTTTCAAATTATATTAAAACAGCTTACAAGTATACCCAGCATAGTCCTGAATGGAAGTTTAAAACAATGACTTCTTTATTACATTTTACACTCGAATGGAAGGAATGAAAATCTTATGGTTTTCCCGCTCGTGATAACATATACTCTGGTGACCCTTATTTCATGTTCCCATTTCCTTGCTACAGTGTTCTTTTTTTTATACAACTTTAATTGTGTAACAGCTAATTGTATTGTGCTAATTAAACAAGTCTCTTCATCATTTATAATTTTATGATTAGCGTTACTTTTTACTTTCTTCTTGTCCTAATACCAATATTACCTTATTAGTACTTATTAGTAGGGCTGGTAACAATTAAAATGTAGTCATTAACTTTTGAAAAATAACAAATAAATTTATGAATTAATCGTTAATTTCGATTAAAGCCAAATGACTCAAGGGAAGTAACAAAAACAGGTAACTGACTATTTTTTTTTATATGGAGTTATTTTTCAAAGGCATAGAAAAATAAAATTTTGAAATTTTTTAACTGCTATGTAGTTATTATATTGTTTATATTAAATTTAAAAAAAGAAATTGAAAAAAAATATATATAAAAATTTTCCTAAATTTAATGGAATTTTTATCGATTAAAATGAATTTAATCGATATTTAATCAATACAAGTTTTAACTATTAATTAATTGAAAATGTGAAATTTGAAGAAAATGTTTTTATAATACAACTCTGGTGATTGTTTTTTTCAGAATTATGGAAGATCATTTAAGTATGCAATTCTTATCTTCTTTGTTTATCTGTTACAGACGCACTTTCTATATGAAAGATAAATGTGTCCTGCGCTTATCAATGGTTGTATCCAGTTTTAGATTCTTATTTAGAGTTTTAAATGCTGATAAGGTTTTGGTTTTCCTTAGTTTTTTCTTCATGCAACCCATCCATGTCTGAAATCTGGACGGGAAGAACTAACATTTCTATGTGTTTGTTTTTGCATTTGGAATAATAAATGTGTTTTTATCCTCACATGTTTATCCGAGGGTATATTAAGTTAAAACATTGCTCTTGGTTCTTTTACCCTCTGTGTTTTCAAAGTTTTATGATTAAACTAATGATGTTATTCTTTACAGTTTTGAATAATCTCAATTAATGAATCTTACAGCTCTTTTTTAAAATTTATTCTAATTTGTCAATGATTTCTTTGGTGGATGGGTCCCATAAAGACAAGATGCATGTAATATAGTACATGTCTCAGTAAAGAGAGGTAGAATCTTAGTGTTATTATCTTAATAAATATGTAAAAGTTTCTTTTTATAAGCTTAAGTTTTGTTTGATTCTTTAGTTACTTCAATTATGTGGGGATTCTATGAATGCTATGATAGTTCCTCATTTATTATAATACTCCTAGGTTTTTTACATCTTTTGTTTGTTTAATTGGATTATTAGTTTTCAATAAATATAATATTTTGAATTTTACTTTTTTATAACTCATAACAGTTAACATTTTTCTCGGTGGAAAGACATACTCCAGTTATTTTCCCATTTTATAAGATTTGTAAGATTATGCTATCTTGCTCAGATTTAATTTTCTATTGCTTATACAATCATCAGCTTTATTGGCAATAGATCATATGACAATTAAATATCTTATATTATTTGTACTTGTGCGATCATTAAGACTGTAGGGCTGTGGTGAATTAAGTGGTTTGTTAATTGGGCTAAAGATTGTATAATAAAGGTGGCTGGATTGGGTCCCAAGTGGTATTGCAGCAGGGAAAACTTACAGTTTTTGATCCATCACTGAAAAAATAGGTAATTTAGAAAAAATTGAAAAAGGAGCTGTCAGGTTTATCGCTTGATAATTTTTTAATTGACAAAAATAACACTATTAGTTAAATCATTAAAACTAGCAACACTAGACGATAGAAGAACAAAGAAAAAAACTTTGTAATAATATGAAAAGCAATTAATTCTAACTTGGAAATACAACACAAAGATGATCAAATACAATCCTCAGATTGACATTGGATAAACCCTATCTTCTAAATCCTTATACAAGAAAAACGCTTAGAGAAGGAGCATCTGTAACATATAAATGTAAGGCAATCTATTCTATTTATAATTTATTTTATTTTTGTAGGGCTGCGGAAATTACCGATTAATTTCTCGATTAATTGAAATTTCTGCCCTGTCTGTTTGAGATTGCACAAGCAACTAATCCTAAACCAAAGCAGATAAAGGATTTGGGTCATTTGCAAAAGTGTTAAGGAGATCCCAGAGAATTGTAAGGGCCAAAAATATCTCTTATACGTTTTTCTTGATTTCCTGGAAAATAAAATTTTTTATGTGTATATATCAGTATATATATTTGTCAATTTCTCGCCATCTATCCATTAGAAACAAACGCCAGACAATAGCTAATAATATTTAGAACAATGTTAGAGTAGGGTTATTTTAAAAATAACTTTTCGTCAACACCCATAATTTTAGCAGCAATTTAAAGATAACAATAGTTTTCTTTACTTTCAGAATTAATGATTTGAAATGACTTTCAATGTAATCCAGAAGCATTTCCCTTGAATAAAATAAAGTCCAAAATTCTTTGTTTGAAATTGTGTTTAAATAATCATTTCAGTCTTTACTTTTAATGCTTGTTTAATTTTAGATTTCTAATAAAATAAAACCTTTGTTTGTCGATGGTTAATAATAGTTATGTTTATGTCTCTGATGTAGCTTACATACTTTTGAATATTCTAATTTTTATGTGTTAGTTAACATTGTTATAGATCTTAATTATTAGAATGAGAGGGAGAGGGGTGTTACAGAAGCAATTTTTGGGGGGAACTTTTTCAATATATAATGTAAACATACATCAAAAACTAGCATGCACATTTTTAAAGATTGTTTTTCAGGCATCAATATTCCACATTGAGTTTTGATTAGGAATGTAACAATTTTTTTAAGATATGGAACAGTCCATGGTCTGAGGCTTGAATGGAAAGAAAATGATACAAACAATTTTCGTAACTATACTTAATTCATCTTTAATTTTAATTGGAATTTTTACAAATGAAAATAAAAAAACAAATCTAATAATACAATGCGTCTTATTTAAAAATGAAGGTTTTTTTCTTTTTAAACTTGGTTTCAAATATTATTCTAGGATCTGCAACTATAACTTTCAATATCTTTCATTAACACTACAGCTAACTTAGAGCCTTAATAAGCATACAATTTCCTGTTTCAAAATAAAATAACATTTAAATGTATGGTTTTTTTTTTTTAAAAATAGAAAATATTTTTATCTTAAATTTTTACCAATGGTTATAATAGATATATTTTTAATTCATTTTTTAAAAAAGAAAGTATTATGTTCATGAATTTTAAATATCTCTTGTATTTAGTTCTGGAGAGTATTTAATTAAACATATTTCAAACATCCTTCAAGTATTATTAAATATATTAACTTGCTTTAAAATATACTAATTTATTAGATGATTGAGTTCCATATCACCATTGGCAACTATATTTTCCAAAATATTTTATTAAGTTAGACTTTATATCAGTAATTATTATGATATAATGGGCTAAGAAAACAAATTAAATTTATCAAATCATTTTACTCCCGTTTTCTCTCAGTCCTGAAACCTTCTTAAAAAATTATCTTCATTAGCCAAGCAGCGAGACAAACAATGAAACGTCCAACAGTTTCTGGTATTTCTCTGGTGATAATGTAATGTCCTTGGTTCCTAGGCCCTGGTTTTGTTGTTTTCAATCCTAACAAGAAGAAAAATGTTTGACATTTAAACTATTTCATTAATAATGACACCATTTAACTTGCCTGTTTGAATAAATGGATTTTTCATGTTTTTCTTTATGAATTCAACATGTAAAATAACAACAAAAAATATGTGTATTTCATTTACAATTATAGACTTAACACTGAAAATCAAGACTAAACTGATATTTAAGGTGGCCTGGCAAAGATTTAAACATGTTAACGTTCAGTAGACAACGGTCTGTCTGTAAAAATGTTATAAACCAATCTATTCTCATTAAGTTTTTAAAAAATATTAAAATAAGAATAATCATAAAAACATAACTTTTAAATTTAAATGTAAAAATAAAAAATTCAAATAAAATGCTAAATGGTAACTATAATTTATGAAGTGTTTTTTCTGTTTTTTTTTTTTTTTAATCATTGTTGTTTTTGGTACAAATTCAGGATTAAAATTGTAAGCACTTATCTTTTATTCATTTATATTGTGTAACAATCAGCAGAAAGAAACAATGTAATCTTTATTTGTTGTAAATTTGTATAAACAAAAAATTATTTTGTCACTATTTCAAGTCAAAATAAATACATTCTGGATATTTCAGCCTAATTTGAATTTAACATAATTGACATAATTGTAGTTTTATGTTTGATATCACTCTTAAATGATAAATGTAGTATTCGCTAATTGATTATAGCAGACATATTAATATTCTTGCTTCCTGTGGGGTCAGAATGAAAGTATATATTTTAGGAAGTGCTTGCACTAAATTCAGCAAATTAACGACAGATCAGACAATTGTGTAATAGTATTATTAATATCAGTAAAATATACCATTATATATAGCACAATATGTCACAAAACAAATGTTACTATGAGTCAGTTTTTAACAAGTATTGTTACATTTAATTCAGCACCACATATTGCATATATAGACCACTTAATATCAATCTAAAATATGTAAAATATGTATGCAACATGTATATATAAACATTCTGTAATTTTGATTATAGTATAGGGTATTTCAATCGTCCTTAAGCAAATTGGAGCAACTATGCATTATAATTATAACATCAACAAAATAATAAAGCACTTTTTATTAACGTAATCGACACCATAAAGCAAGAGCCAATAGTAAAAAAAGCTACAAGGAAATGGTATACATGATTTTTTTTTTAAAATAGATCAGAGCTAGTGATAGATTGTGTAATATTCAATAGAGCTTGATATTGTCAGGGAACAAACACAATAAAGATTAAAATATCCAAGAAACCCACAACTAAGGATTAAAGACTACCAATGTAATAAAAATGTTCAGAAATTACTTATTCATTTAAATATTAACGCTAAAACTCAGTTGAAATCTCCAAAAATGAATATATGAGCAATGTTATTTCTAAAGACATAAACCAAATGTTATAAGCCTTTATTAAATATAAAAAAGAAACCCACAGAAATAGACAAACTAAATGGCACAAACAATGAAGCCTATAAATATAATGCAAACAAAGCAAAAATCCTAAAAACATATTTTCCATGCCATAAAAATTGTCAGGTGACTAGGAAGTTTTAATGACATAACTAAATAAAAGAATTAGTTAAAGTAACTTTACTTTACACATTTGAGTGATTACTGGATGTTTATTAACGTACCACTGAGTGATTACTAGATGTTCAGTCACGTACCACCGAGTAATTACTAGATGTTCAGTCACGTACCACCGAGTAATTACTGGATGTTTAGTTACGTACCACTGAGTGATTACTGGATGTTTAGTAACGTGCCACTGAGTGATTACTGGATGTTTAGTAACGTGCCACTGAGTGATTACTGGATGTTTAGTAACGTGCCACTGGGTGATTACTGGATGTTTAGTAACGTGCCACTGAGTGATTACTGGATGTAAAGTAACGTACCACTGAGTGATTACTGGATGTTTAGTAACGTACCACTGGGTGTTTACTGGATGTATAGTAACGTACCACTGACTGATTACTGGATGTAAAGTAACGTACCACTGAGTAATTACTGGATGTTTAGTAACGTACCACTTAGAGATTACTGGATGTTTAGTAACGTACCACTGGGTGATTACTGGATGTTTAGTAACGTACCACTGAGTGATTACTGGATGTTTAGTAACGTGCCACTGAGTGATTACTGGATGTTTAGTAACGTGCCACTGAGTGATTACTGGATGTATAATAACGTACCACTAAGTGATTACTGGATGTATAATAACGTACCACTGAGTGATTACTGGATGTATAATAACGTACCACTAAGTGATTACTGGATGTTTAGTAACGTGCCACTGAGTGATTACTGGATGTTTAGTAACGTACCACCGAGTAATTACTGGATGTTTAGTAACGTACCACTGAGTAATTACTGGATGTTTAGTAACGTACCACTGAGTGATTACTGGATGTTTAGTAACGTACCACTGAGTGATTACTGGATGTTTAGTAACGTACCACTGGGGGATTACTGGATGTTTAGTAACGTGTCACTGAGTGATTACTGGATGTAAAGTAACGTACCACTGAGTGATTACTGGATGTTTAGTAACGTACCACTGGGTGATTACTGGATGTTTAGTAACGTACCACTGGGTGATTACTGGATGTTTATTAACGTACCACTGACTGATTACTGGATGTAAAGTAACGTACCACTGAGTAATTACTGGATGTTCAGTCACGTACCACTGAGTTATTACTGGAAGCTCAATATAGTACCACTGAGTGATTACTGGATGTTTATAAACGTACCACTGAGTGATAACTGGATGTTTATAAACGTACCACTGAGTGATTACTGGATGTTTATAAACGTACCACTGAGTGTTCACTGGATGTTTATTAACGTAACACTGAGTGATTACTCGATGTACAGTCACTTATCACTGAGTTATTACTGGAAGCTCAATAAAGTACCACTGAGTGATTACTGGATGTTTATTAACGTACCACTGATTGATTACGGGATGTTCAGTCACGTACCACTGAGTGATTACTGTATGTTTATTAACGTACTACTGAGTGATTACTGGATGTTTATTAACGTACCACTGAGTGATTACTGGATGTTTATTAACGTACCACTGAGGTATTACTAGATGTCTCCATGTCTATTCTTACCTCTACTATCTACTGTACTGAACATCAGTATAGGGCTACGTCACTACGTCCTTGCAACAACCAGGGAGAAATATATCAGTATTAATAAAAACAACAACATAGCAACATTGAGACAAAATCTGCAATATTTCTAAGGAAAGACTTAACTTACCACTTGGAGTGTCTGTGTTGACATTAGAACCTGCAGAGGTGGCATCTGGCAAGCCTGCAGAGATAGAAATATGGGGTAATATTACTAATATTCCTGTAATAGATTTGAATTATGTTCTTTAGTTTGTTAATATTTATGTTTTTACTTTTGTAAATAAACTCGCCTTTATTGTAGTTTTTATCGTACGCTTTTAACGCTCTTCTACTTCTGCCTCCGTGGAATCTCAATTCAAGAGGAGCACAAAACAATATTTCCTCTTCAAATTGTTTGAAGAATTTTATTTTGTGTTAAAAAATTTGACCCACGTAATGTGCACATTTAAAGAAATAGTACACTATTAAATTTGCTTGATATTAACAGGCATAGTCACATTAGATTAGTTTTTAACACATTAATTTTAAATGTCACTGGATGGATACTTAGTCGATTCAACTTGGTAAAGATTATCGTATATATTAATGACTACAAAGTTATTTGAAACACGCTCATTTTCAAATAGTTTTGAATAGGTTTTATGGCTTTTATGAGGAGGAGGGGTGAGATTTCGTGACATCATTTCTCGGAGGGGGGAGGTTTTTGTGACGAGGGGGGAGGGGTCAAGCAATTTTGAGTTGCGATATTTATGGACATGTTGGTCGTATTACAAACAACCGTCGTATACCAAGCAAAAAAATGTCACGTCCAAACAGGACGTACACCAAGATGGGCTTATACCAAGGCAGACGTATACCATGGCACCACTATATGTCTTCAAAGTTTAAGTTTTCCTGAACAAAGTAAAGTACGTGATAATTCGATTAACAATTTATCAGGAAGAGGGCAAGAAAACTTTTAAATAAATACTTTGGAAATAAAACTGTTCGCACCGAATAATTTTCTTTTTTAAAATTGACTTTATCGTAACTTGCCTTCCTAGCTTATTTTTGAAAAACAAAATTGACTCACCTAGATTGACTTTGAGCCAACCGGATGTGGTACACTGGATAACATCATCTCCGTAATAAGTAAGATTGCAGGCATATTGGCCACTGTCTTCCATCACTGTGTCCAACACTGTCAACGTCAAATTCATCGTTGCTCTGTTGCCAGTGTCATTTAAACTATAAAACCATATCTTCCAGTCCCTTCCTCTAGGAATAAACTGAAATATTTACACAAATACATCCTTGAAGGATTCTAACTACAATGGGTATTTTTTGCTCAAACTTAGTACATAAGATTTAGATGACTCATATTTAGAAACTAAAGGTCATTAAAAACCTCAAGTCAAAATAAGTTAAGCAGATTTCACTTCAAAAGTAAATGCTTAATGATAAACGGTCGAAAACGTTCGCCAGGTGAAACTTTGTCACGTGATAATTTGGATAATTAGCATATTAGTAATTGAGAGAGAGCACGTGACAAGTGAGAAAGAGGCTGGGCAGTTGAGTGTGAAGAAAATGGTGGACAGAAGAATGGCGAAAAGCGAGACGCATTATATCAATGTATAAAGTGTACATACTTTTGTGTTGGATTAAAGCTAATTAATTTCAAAAGTCTTCAGTGTTCTTGATGCTACTTGTAGGTATACGCCTACACATAAGTGGAGGAGGCCTAACCAGAAAAGTCACAGTCTAATAGGCTAATAGGAGTTACATTAATGTCAGCCACGTTAACTGTCAGAGAAAACAGTTACATTTATGGTGTCAGAATTGAAAAACGTGCGAGTATTAAATATACAAGGGGCCGTCCATAAATGACGTCACGCACCTAGGGGGGGAGGGGGTCCCACTTTTGTGACGATGCGTGACGTGGGGGAGGGAGGGGGGTTAAAGAAATGTGACGTCACATCGAAAGGGTAACTTTAAATAAACTTCCACTGAAATATTTGGTCACTTAAAATTTATTTAATGACTTTAAAAAAAAAAAAAATTCAATGCTTCTCAAAGTGCCGGTCAATAGGCTATCATACGCCGGTTGGCGTAAGTTAACAAGACACGAAAATATTCGTATAATTCTTAAGTTTGAGAATTCACAAGAGAACATAGGAAATTGTAACCCTGCGTGTTTGATGTTGACATCAAAGCTTTTTTGAAGTAACCGAAGTTTCTAGTTCACTCGCGGCAGGAGTCTGCGAACTTTTTTTTTTTTTTCAACGTTTTCTCCCCCCTTCCCCCCGAAACTGCTACTGGTGAGTTTTACAAACAGGACAAGTGTATAAAACGATCTGAATAGGATTATATGTTGATAATTTAAATCAAAACCACACCGAAAATCCATTTTGGGGTGGGGGGGGGGTAGGAGAATCTATTTGATACAATAATAAAAGTTTTAAGTTTGCTATAGTTTTGCGATTGGTTTTTGGTCAAACGCCTCTGGCCATTCTAAATATAATAATAAATGTGTCCATTTAAAATTAGTCAAAAGTATTCANTCCATTTGGGGGTGGGGGGGTAGGAGAATCTATTTGATACAATAATAAAAGTTTTAAGTTTGCTATAGTTTTTCGATTGGTTTTTGGTCAAACGCATCTNGAATCTATTTGATACAATAATAAAAGTTTTAAGTTTGCTATAGTTTTGCGATTGGTTTTTGGTCAAACGCCTCTGGCCATTCTAAATATAATAATAAATGTGTCCATTTAAAATTAGTCAAAAGTATTCACTAACTTTATTGAATGCATCAAATTCTCGACATCGAAATTTGAGAGGAGCACAAAACAACTTTCTTCTGAACTCAGTTTTTATGGCATTTTTTTAAAAATTTGACAGACAGGATACTTGATACAGTCAAGTCATGGTGATTAAGATTATTGTCACTTTAGTCAATATAAATGAAAGTAGGTTGGATTTAGATGTATTCGTATAGTACGTAAATAAGAAATCTACATAGATAACAAATTTAACAAATGCATTTTCTGGAAGGAACCGGTTCAATAGCGTACACGTACACATGACGTATTTGAATATATCTAGTTGAGTGCAGTGGATGTTATATGTCCCAAATGAGTCTGCATTACCCCCAAAAATTCCCTTTTGACCCCAGATGTTATTTTTAAAAAGTATTATTTAAAAATACCTTTTTTTATAAACACAGAAGTTACAAGTAATAATTTATTATAGTTAATGCTTAATTTGTATGCATTAAAATAAAATATAATCTAAATATGTTAAAACATTTTTTTTTTTGAAGGCCGGTTAAAAAAGTTAAATGGTTTGAAAAAAACGGACCGTTTCAATATGATACCTAAATATTAAAATTATAAAAGTTTATATTAGCATTACTGTTAACCCAAAAGTGGCGGATTCTAGAAAATTTTCTATGCCCGCAATGATTGAGCATTACCCCCAAGAGTTCCCTTTTTACCCCAAATGAGATAATTTATTTGTGACATTATATTTACAACTGTTGTGTGACGTACGTGAAATCCAGAAGAAGAAAGAATTGAAAAAAAAAAACTTGTGAGCTTCGGAGTTAAAAGTTATGATAATGTTGGATATGGTAATAATGTCATAGTATTTCAGTCCCCTACTTGTAAAAAATACTGTATTTTGCGACGCACAAGATGACACCCTACTTTCCTGCACAAATGTGGGGTTCATACAGAATGGGCCATTTTCCTGTTCCAGCGCATACCTAATAATTTTTAGAAAACATGAGATGTGATATCAATGTTATAATTTTAGATCAAATGCCTATGATGTGCATATACTTAGAAGGGAAACTGTCATTAGAAGATCGAAATCAATTTTAGGAATCGTCTTGTACCTATATATTCTAGGTCTATAAACAATGCAATGATCCATAAGGCATGTAATATCAATAGTCACATTCGCGAGCTTAATCGCGAAGGTTAATCACATTAATGGTTTTTGACATTACCGCTGCATTGTTCGTAGGCTGTCTTGCTATTGCTATGCCATGGCAACTCAACATTTTTTAAAATGTAATATATAAAACAAGCCGAATTCATATTAAATCTTATAGGGCTTTAAGCTGTGTAGGGGCTCATTATGCTATCAAATAAGTACAGGGAAAATCATGTCAAAACGGGAAAAGAATGCAATGGTACCTGGTGAAATAGAAACATTCTTGCCGGTCGTCTGATACGAAAAAATCTGCCAAAATCGCGTGACGTCATTTATGGACGGCCCCCAACTACAAGAAGTTAGCATTAGTGCAGAATGCTGAAGAATTTATAATATATATACTGTTAACATCTACTGTGGCTTACAAAAAAGTGTAAACACTTTTCAGAGGATAAATTTGGTGAATTTAATCAATGTTCAAGTTCAAGTTGTCTCTAAGTGCAGCAATGGCGACAGATGACCTACTTGTGTTATATTAATAACGGAACTTTGTGAGTAAAATTAAACGCTACAAGTGTTACCATTAAAAAGAAGGGTTCGATCAATAAAGTCGGAAAACAGTGTCAATAAGAAATATAAACATCAAATTTAATTTACGTCAGTACATATACTAAGACTACAGATTGCAAAGTTCATTAACATAACCAGCACGTATCAAAGGTCAAGGACTGACCTACATAAATCGTTCCATACAGTCATCGGTTCCGGTGTGTCGTTGTTATTTTTGGCAGAACACACATATTATACAGTACACGAGTCGAGGCAACCAGCAACGTGTGGATGACGTATCGACACACTTTGTTCCAGTTCTACAATTCAACGTTTCAACTGATGTGCACCTACCAAACGAACCCTTCGTTACAGATGTACCGGAAATGCGCCAGGACTACACACTGGATGTAAACAATCAACACGACACAGCTGACTAACTATAAAGACTGTATGATATGAACTGTATAAACATTTATTAGAAGCCCAATGAGTGAAATATCAAGAGCCTCTTCTGTGACAGTGAACAATTAACATTGTTACATTTGTTTGAAGTACAAACAGAACTTACTTCAGACAAATTCATTTACTCGTAAATAGAACTGTGAGTGACAATTCAAGTGGATAAACTGTATTATTATTATTCCAGGATAAATTCCAAATTAATTTCTTAATAGGTGGATTAATTTGAACTCAAAATTTCTAACCATTTTTTATTTTTGGCCAACCTGAGGGAACGTATATACCAAGTATACTCAAGATCCTGTGTGTGGATACTTTGTTGTCTCATTTTTGTTAAATTTAATTTAATGGTTTAATTTAATGTATCACTTTTTGCATTAATATATGTATATTAACATTTTTTTCCACAGATACTCTTGAGTTTAGAAATTTTATTTTTATATAATCATTGAATTAATTGATTTCTTTTATGATATATGCATTTTTAAATATAAATCTGTATTACATAGAGTGTATTGATACATTACACACACACATTCATTACTTGATTAGTAACTCACACACACCTCACATAGACAATGGATTTATACAAAGAATTCACTGCAGTAGCGAAAGAAATAGGATTAACTGGGGCAGAAATGAGAACTTTCATTGAAGAGAAAGTCAAAGAAGCCTAAGAAGAAGAGAAACTAGTAATAGCTGCAGAAAAAGAAAGACAAGAAGTAAATGAAGAAAAAGAGAAACTATGAGTAGCTGCAGAAAAAGAAAGACAAAAAGAAGCTAAAGAAGAAGAGAAACTAAGACAAATAATTGAAAGAGAAGAAAGAACTGCAAGAAGAGAACTTGAACAGCTAAAAAATGATAACTTAAAACTACAAATTGAGCTACAAAACAAAAGGCTATTATCCTGGTGATGGCTAAAAAGAAAAGCCAGCACCAAAGGACACAATAAAAGTAAGAGCATATGATGCCAAAAAAGAAAAAAATTGATGTCTACTTTGAATCGATTATGCAAATATAGGGTTATAATCAGTCAGAATGGTCTACACGATTAATGACGCATCTGACAGGTGAAGCATTCGAAGCTTAAAATAGTATAGCTAAAGAAGACAAACCCATATATCAAAATGTCAAAAAAGCACTTTTATGTCATTTTGGAAAATCAGAAAATGATTATAGAAGAGAATTTCATGAAATAAGAATCAATAGAGATAAAGATCCACAAATCATAGTACATGAAACTCAAGTTAAGTTGACAAAATGGCTAGAACTTTCAGGAATTGATACAAACAATCCCAAAGCCTTATTGGTCATGTTTTTAATTGATAAATTTCTAGAAGCTGCAACACCAACTTTTTTAACATACTTAACTGATAAGAAAGTGCGTACTCAAGCAGAATTAACAAATGCATTATGTAAATTTAAAGACTCTCATCCAGATGTAGACATGGACAAGAGACAAGACTTATTTGCTGCAATCCAAAATAGAATACCACAAAAAAGGCAAGGAATAAGAAATCATAGTCTTCCAAACTCAGGCAACAGAAACACTATCTGTTGGTATTGTAATAAACCAGGACATATGGCAAAACATTGCTACCACAATAGAGAACAACCAAAAAGAGTGTCCCCTAATGGAAGTCCAATAAGAAAGAAAAAAGAGGAGAGATCTAGACAAGGTCATTTTGAAAACTAAAGTAGACAATCTTGGAGAGGTAGATAGAACTACAACTCCAGATACAGAAATTATGATCAACCATGGAGAAGGAATGATCACAAGATATTAAGGACACAGAAAAAACTGAACAAGAAACAACAAGATCAAGTAATACAGTTGCCAAAATTAAATATCATGGAAAACTTAAATTCTACCCAGTATACATTTATAACAAAAAATGAATGTGTCTACGAGATTCAGGATGTACTACAATAGTTGTACACAGTAGAATGGTAGAAGAGAATGAATATGATGGTCAGAAAGACACATTCATAATGGCTGATGGCACTAAAAAAATGTCAAACTGCTATTATCTACATCAACTCACCATGGATCCAAGGTGAAGTTCGTGCAAGAGTTTTAAAGGTGACATTTATGACCTCATAATAGGAAACATTGAAGGTGTTGTTGACTATTCAGATGAAATATATAAGGAATGGGCCGACAACCATACTCAAATATGTGCTAGTGTGCAAACCAGAGCCTCATTAAAAAGAGAAGAAGAATTGGACATTGACATTCAAGACAACATAACCTTAGGAAGCCAAGCTATGTCAAAACAAGACTTCAAAAAACTTCAAGAAGAAGATAAGACAATAACTGAAATTAAAATGAAACTTGCCAAAGATAATGCAACAGGCAAAAATAAATATTATCTGTTAGACAAGGGCATTTTGATAAACATAACACAAACAGGAAAATTAAAAAGAATAGTCATACCTGAAAAGTTACAAGAAACTATCATAAGAATGACACATGACAGTCCTTTAGGCGGACATATGGGTGCCAGGAAAACAATTAACAAAATATCAGAAGATTTTTATTGGCCAAAAATGAACAAACAAATTAAACAGTAAATAAAGAAATGTACAGTGTGCTTGAAACACAATCCCAAAGATGGAAAACACACAGCACCAATACTAGCATCTGACAAGGCAAACTTCATGTTTGAGAAAATTGCTATTGACCTAATAGGACCATTAAAGAAAATGTCAAAGCAGAAACACAGGTATGCTCTCACCATAGTGGACATAGCCACAAGATGGGCTGAAGCTGTTCCATTAAAAAGAATAGATGCAGAAAGCATATCTACTTCATTACTCAATGTTTTTAGCAGATATGGCTTTCCACAAACCATACTCTCAGATAATGGAAGCCAATTCAAGGGACAGGTAACACAAGCTCTAATGAAAATGCTAAACATTACACAAGTATTTAGCACAATTTACCATCCACAATCAAATGGACTAATTGAAAGACTCAATAAAACAATAAAAAACATGCTAGAAAAAGTCACAACAGATCATGAAGATGAATGGCATGAATACCTAAGTTTAGTACTATTTGCCTATAACAGTAGCACACATGATGGCACTGGATTTAGTCCTTTTCAATTAATGTTTGGACAAAACCCTTCAAGTCCTTTGAAAAACTTCAAAGGCAGACTTATAAGCAAGCAAGATGCCATTCAGGACAGATATCAAATAATGTCAGAAACCAGAGTTAAAATACTATATATAGTATAGAAACAGCAAAGCAAAGACTAATCAAACAGAGTCTTATCTTATCTTAGATATACAGACGCTCCTTCTATGCAGAAGATAATTGCGTCCACAGATCATGAGAGATGATCTGTTGGCAAGTGATGCAGCGGTCACAGGCCACGGCTATAGGGGTTCCACGCATTACCCCAGCCGCCTAACTATTGTCTAGTTAGGTACCCATTCGGAGCTGGGTGACTCGGGGACTCCTCAGGCCGCGAGAACAAATCCTCACTTTCGTGTGGATTCGAACCCGTGACCATCGGTATGACAGTCGAGAGCGCTACCTCTCGACCACCACGTCCCACAAGACACAGAGAAATAAAAAATAAACACAGACAATTAAGATCATTTGAGCCAAAACAACAAGTGTTAGTGTCATTGCCTAATTCAAAGAATGAAATGACATGGCACGGTCCTCACATCATTGAAGACAAACTCAGTGATGTCACATATACCATCAACATTAAAGAACATGTGAAAAAAACTACATATTGATAAACTGAGGGAATATGGTGACAACAAACACAAACAGTGAATGTCATCAACAAAGACAATGATGTCAATGATAAAAACACGAGGAAAAACCCAAACATAGAGAAGATATCAACAGACATGCCAGATGTTATGAAGGATAGAATAAGAAAAAAATTTCAAAACCACAAAGACATCATCACTAAAGAAACTGGGAATACAAACACAGTGACTCATACAATACATCTGACAGAACATGAACCATTCAAAACTAAAGCATACCCTATCCCAATGGCTTACAGGGATGCTGTAAAACAGGAAATTGACTATCTGCTCAAAGAGAACAAAATAAGAAAAGCGGTTGAAGCTAATTACACTTCACCAGCTGTGATAGTCAAGAAAAAGAATGGAAATATTAGATTATGCTGTGACTATAGACAACTAAACAACATAACAAAATTAGACCATGAACCCATTGGAGATCCAAGAGACATTGTGGACAGAATTGGTAATTCCAAAATATTCACCACATTTGATCTAAACAGAGTTTTTCGGTAGATAAACATGGAACCCACATCTGTCAAATACACTGCCTTCATAGCCATGGATGAAATTTATGAATGGCTAGTGATGCCTTTTGGACTAGTAAAAAGCACAGCACCATTAGTAGATTTATGAAAGTCATGCTAAAAGGTATTCCAAGTGTAGTGCATTATGTCGATGACATATGCATACACTCCAAAGATTGGGAAACATATACATACTCTGGAGACTGTACTTAACAGACTTAAGGAACACAATGTGACAATCTCACCTGATAAAATGAATGTTGGCAAAACATATATAGATTTTTTGGGATATAGGATAGGAGGAGGAAAAGTCACCCGCACCTCAGAAAATGAAAATAAAATATTTAATATATCCATCCCAAAATCTAAGAAACAATTCCAAGCCCTACTAGGTAAATTTTATAGATCATTCATTAGCAACTATGCCGAGATTGTATATCCATTAAAAGAAATTATGAAACAGACAGATGCTAGGAAATTCCAATTTTCTTAAGAATCTTTCAAAGCATTAGAAAGCATCAAATTGGCATTCAGAAAGAAACCCATCCTAGTGACACCTCAATGGGACAAACAATTTATTGTTTCCACTGATGCATCCTCTATTGCGTTAGGAGCCTGCTTGATGCAAGAACATGATGGCGTTTTACACCCCATACAATACTTAAGCAGAAACCTAACAAAAACTGAACTTAATTACAGCATTATTGAAAGAGAATGTTTGGCTATAGTATGGGCCCTACAAAAACTCCTTGGTAGAAAGTTTACTTTGTTGACAGACCACACACCAAACCATTGATAGCATTCAACAAAAAGAAGATAAGCAATGCAAAAGTAAACCGTTGGGCGATGCTATTAGCTGATTACAAATTTGATATAAAAAATATTAAAGGAAGAGACAATATCATTGCATACATTTTAAGCAGAATAACATCACATACAGGCACTCTGTAAATTTACAAGATAAATAAAGAAATTAGGAACAGATTGTCTCAATACTAACATGTAGAAAGAAAGACATAAACAAAATTGTTTGTTTTATTCTATTATGTAATGTGCACAACAAATAATAAGCTTGTTACAAGTTTTTTGAATTGAACAATGATATTAGATGTACATTCATATTTCATTTTCATTTACTTTCAATTAGATTTTTGAAGTTCTACAGATTTTTTTCTTGAATGTTATGTTTAATCAATTCATGAATTATTTTGCTAATAACGAATAGTTATATCACAATGAATATGAATATGAATATTAAGATGAAAATAACATGAGTAGAATTTGAATATGATATAATTATAAATATCATCATTTCATTTGAGATAAATTTTATTTCATTATGACCAAAAATGTTTTAAGTTAGAAACATTTTTTTTTGAAGAAGGGGGGGTGAATGTCACGTGATAATTTGGATAATTAGCATATTAGTAATTGAGAGAGAGCACGTGACAAGTGAGAAAGAGGCTGGGCAGTTGAGTGTGAAGAAAATGGTGGACAGAAGAATGGCGAAAAGTGAGACGCATTATATCAATGTATAAAGTAAAGTGTACATACTTTTGTGTTGGATTAAAGTTAATAAATTTCAAAAGTCGTCAGTGTTCTTGATGCTACTTGTAGGTATACGCCTACACATAAGTGGAGGAGGCTTAACCAGAAAATTCACAGTCTAATAGGAGTTACATTAATGTCAGCCACGTTAAGTGTCAGAGAAAACAGTTACAAACTTTCTTTTTCGTGACACCATCTTTATGTTCCCTGCTCTAACCGAAACCGATGAACTTACTTATTTTGGTGGTAAGACGCAACTGTCGGTCACTATATTTAATTTTTCCAATGGTCGTGATTACATACGGTCCCATCTTCCAGAATATTGGTACGGGGTTTCTCAACACGAACAGAAATCTTACTTTTCCGCAGAAGTAGGGGTTTTTTGCTTGTTTTGATTAAAGAAACCGGGATCTTTTCCCTTCTTTAAATAAAACTAGTTACGACCCGCGGCGTAGCATACTCAACAAATTTACTCATAGACAGTGCGAAGAAAGGGGGGGGGGCGGACACAAACAGTAGCATGAACAAA
>MUZC01000529.1:213525-225993 GCA_002072015.1 Radix auricularia | reverse complement strand
TATCCTTGAATGCGTATCGAAGAAGTACAGAGAAGAATATTGCTAGATAGATATATACACACAAATACACCTCTCTTAAAACAACAGTCAAATAAGTTATTAAAAAAATATGTCCAAAAAATTAAGGGATACCAAATTTGTTTTGGTGTGCCTTCAGGTTTCCAGAAAATTCACGATGGCACATTGCCTTTTTGTCAGGACTTTACAAAAAGGTTAAAAGGGCAGTCAGTATACAGGATCTTAATTGTGAATTTTAAGTCACATATACTTCACAATGACCAGGATTATGACAAATTTCTGTTTTTATTATTAGTGTGTTAAGTAACTACATAGGTGCTATACTGATTATTATTATTATTATTAATCCTTTATTAAAATTAAATACATGCATTTGCTGAATCAAAATATAATTTTTAGATATTTCAACCGGGTGCTAGATGGAATCCTTAATTTTGAAAAGGTGCATCATTCAGAAAGTTTTAGAATCTCTTGTTTCAACAAAGTGTATCACTGTATTACAAAAACCCTATAGATAGGTTCAAATTCAAGACCAAATAAAGATCTTTTCTACAATGCAATAAATTTTGGCATCCATGTAAGTGTTTGAGATATTAAAATCATGTTTTTAAAATGTCAGAATTTCAAGGTGAAATTTTTAATAAATCTAACTTTTTACATGAACCAATGTTCCTTAAGGTTTGTTGGTCCGTGTGCAAATAAATTCATGTGCACAGCATCCATTTTGTGTGAAAATTTTATTTTCCAAACCACAGATATTATAATATCCTATCACTTAAATTTGCTGTGGGGAAATTCTTATTGGTGCCCTGCCTCTGTCTGATATTTTAATGGGAATATTGCATGGCATCACACCCTTGAAAATATCAACATTTGTCAACTACATCCTCCCATAGCATAAATTCATGGACTTGAATGTTTAATTACATATAAATTTTTAATTTATAGAAACATCTTGAAATTTATAGTAATACATAATCATGTTGGTAATCAAATAAAACTGAAGTGAGGTAACATTTACAAGAACACAAACCTTATCGGACTAAGTTTTGATACTATAATCTATTTATAATTGATAATTTCAATATAGCAAATACATTAATTTTTATAAAGTTTAAATGTCTGTCATCTGGATAAAGATAAACAATTGCACATTCAAGAAATTAAGTCCTGGGGATTAAATGCTAACATTTACTAAATACAAGGGAATTTTTTTGGTCTAATGTCGGCACAATAAAAAAAAAAGTGAAATAGATGGGATCATTACTCTATGTCGCTAGCACTTAGAAGCAGTTTTAAGCTGACACTGACAGTAGATGAAGTTAAATTTGTACAACATTGACACATCAAAGAAGGTACATTTTTACAAATTAATTGTTTCACTATTTTTTCGACACCAAAGTTGTAATTTGAACTCTTCTTTTCTTTGGCGCTTCATCCGTTTTGGGTGATTTGGAATTGTTTATAACCTTTTCATCGGTTTCAACAATGTCTTTGGGCTTGTCAACATTTGACTCCACAATTTTTAATTGGCTCACATCATCTGTCAAATCTGATCTGCCTGGAACTTTAGCTTTGTCTTTATTTGTTTCAGGTGAGTTTATTTTTGTTTCTTCTTTTTTCTCTATTTTCACTGGGGTTGTTTTGGTAGCAGGAGATTTTCGCTTGTCTGACTTATCTTCCCTTGAATTCTGTGTTGAATACTTTGAAAATGGCAGGTCAGATGTTGGCTGTGATTTCACAGGAGTTTTCTCTTCATCGGCCATTGCATCAGGAATAACCTGAGGACAAGAGTCATTGAAATCAAAGAGGTTGAATGTTATGGTAATTAAAAAGAATTAGAAGTTATTGAAAATTATTTTTTTTGGTTTGGTAAACATTTTTTATATGATTCGTGGCATTTTCTTTAGGACACATGTGTTATGAATATGACAAAAAGTAGATTGCCCTTTCTGTTAACCATGATACATGGCAACAGTCCAGAAAGGATGGAGACTTGTAACTGTCTTTCCTACAAAAGAGCTCATTGCAATATGAGGCCAACAGGCTCGTGAACACAAAAAACTAGCCAGAAGAAAAATAACACGGTTACGGTCAGACATCAGCTCTGCCGTGCAGTTTTAATGTCAATATTGATCATAAGAGGCTGTGTTTAACTTCTTGCTATACTAACTTACCTTGGACAAAGGAGATTTTTGATGATCCAAAATTGTCTCCCTGTAAGGTATCCCAAGCTCATCCGTTTCAAAGGTGGCTATGGTACAGAAGCCGTCAGTAGATGAAACAATCAAAGCCTTACCATCACTGGTCCTGTGAGAAGATAGGGATGTTCTTAAACAAATCAAAACATTTCATGTATTGTAATAACATGACCTCAAGAGATGTATTAACAAAGGAGAGTGAGGAATTAAGTTATACAGACAAGGACCAAAGAAATTTGAATTTCTCTTATAAGGTATTTGTAGAGCATATTAATCTTTCTACAAACAATTACATTTGGATTTTTTTCCTGTAAACTCAGAAACCATATTTGAATTAACTGAACTGGCGAATATGGCGTTAGAGAAAATAAAAACTTGCGAGTCTGGCACCCCTGCTCAATGCAATCTTAGAAATATTTTTTTAAGCAGTGTACATGGTTATACAAGTTCATATGTGCAATGTGTGACAAGTTATTTTTTTGGGCAAGCAGAATTAATTACAGTTAGGAAAAAAACAAAAACAAGGATCCCTAATCTGGACACTTCCTTTCTAATTTTTTTTCAGGTAACACATTTATGGGTTTTTAAATAATTTTTTTTGTGTCTAAAACTAATAAAGTTTTCTTTTAAGTACTTACCATGATAAATCACTGATTTGATGGTAATGAATATTCTTTAAGAGTCCAACTGGCATAGTCTGCTGTGTATCATAAAGAATGACAGAGTCCTCTGTAGCTATGGCAAATATAATACGGTATGGAAGACTGTTTTGGGAAAAAAGAATATAAAGTGTTATCACACAACTAAAAAACACTTGCTTACCAACTCTTAAAAAAATAATCTTAGTTTTAGGATATTTTAGGCCACCAGTAATACATAAAAATAAAATGCACAAGAAATTAGGAACTGGAGATTTTGAAAAGTATTGTTTATCGTAATAAAAAATTTTAAAAAAGTATTTTGCTGGGTATTTAACAGAAATTTTAGAGTATTTTTTTTTTTTGAAGTTCAAAATAAACTTATTTACCAAAATATTGACTTGTGTTTCTCCCATACCTTCTGTCCCTCATTATCTTGGGCTGTTAAATTGAAAAATGTGGTTACTTTAAGACAATTATAGATAATAGCTTCTTATTGTTATAAAAAGTAATAAACACATTCTTACACATAAATAAAATAAATCAAAATAAAACTATAGTGAAACCAAGTTGCGTTACCGACCTTTGAACGATGCTAAAAAAAGTTTTGAGATAACTGATAATTAAAATTTTTTAAAAACCAATGTCAGCAATATTAACATGCACTTGAAATATATTTAAAAAATGGGTAAAAAGTGATCTAGGGGTCTACAAGCATGTGCAGATATAACTCAATTTTATAACAAAATAGTATTTATAAACAGATGATTTGTCATGGTTGAGATAACTGAAGTTGAGAGTTAATTGTGGCAACCTTTTCTGCTCGACAAATTAGGGTTGGCTAGATATAAGAATCGACATAACTGATGAGAAAATGCAAAGATAAAATGAAAATTTAGGTGGTTCTTTTACTAAATGTCAAGTTTGCAAGTTAACAAAGGTAAAGACAGCTGGTTTTTCCTGTAAAATGAACTACATTAGATAAAGGACCACATTTTATTAGTCAAATATTAAGACCATCGTTGAAAAAAGACACCAGTAATAAAACAGTAAAATGATTATTAAAAACTCAATTCCTCACCATTTTCCGCATTGTCATCATCAACAGGCCTTAACTGATAGAGTTGTGGGTTAACTCTTATCACCGTAGTGGTCTTCTCAACACTTGGAAGATATTCAGCAGGCCTGTAAGGTGGCAAAATGTACTATAATTTAAAATGATATTAAGATTTACACAGTCACTGTGCATTAGCCACAATTATTTATATTAATTAAACCAACTACATTCTCATTAGCTATATTTTTAAAGTTAGGTATGAATGATAAAGCAGATGATATAAAAACATTCTCCAGAAGGGTTCTCAACTTACTTTGAGAATGCTCCTCTAGCAAATACAAATGAGGCATTTATTACTTTTCCATCACCCAGTTCCATGCAACCAGCAGGTGTAATCAGCAGCTGGCCATCTGGAGAGAATTCAAGACGTCTGAAAAACGATCTGAGACTGTCATCGTGGAATATCCTGAATGCTTTTGGTTTTACATCAGGCTGTGTGGCATCTGCAGACGACTGGCTGGCGGTTAGGTGCGCAGGGAGTACCATTTTACTGACATTGTTGACACAATTCTTTGAGTTCACATTGTAGAGCCTTAATGACCTGTGAATTGAAGTTAATGAATTTTAAATTCTAAAAGCCTGTCTTGTATTTTTTGTTTTCCTGTTTTTAAATGATTTTTAAAAAAAGTTTCTTTCATTAAACTCATGATTTAATAATTTAGTAAGAAAAAAGATTTGATAACACAATTTTCCAGAAATAGAAAAACTAATTTTTGTGAGCATTTTATTACTCATTAATAATTGGACATCTTTTATATATGATACTGAATAATTTACGGCACTACTTCATTTTAAATAGATAAGTTACCTGTCAGCACTAAGAGTAGCAATATATGTTCCAAGAGGATCAAAAGCTACTCCTTGGACATAACTTTTATGTTCATTAAACATAGCAAGCTTTACATCTATATAGAAATACAAAAATAAGTTTTTAAATCAACGCCAAAATCAAAACAAGGTTTATCAGAATAAAATTTGAACTTAGTTTTCAAAGTTACAAATCAAGTTCAAGTACTTTTGTAAACTACAGGGATATATTTTAAAATGCTTTTTTTGGTTATGAAATAACATGATAAAGTTAGCTATAAATATTTCTTAAAGTATAAGCATAAGCAACATTACGAAATATTAGTATATATATATTTTCCTAGATTCCACTTGCCTTTTACAACATCCCACACAATAGCACTGTTATCTACAGATCCTGATACAAGAAAACGATTATCTTTTGACCAACACAAATCTGCTACATCTCCCAAATGTCCTCTAAAAATAAAAAACCAAGGCATAGAAAAAGAAACACCTATTATTATTTCAGAATATGTGCAAAATACATTTTTAAAAATGATTTTTTTTATATCTCAAGTAAGTTTCAAAAATTGATAAGACCTAATCATTTTCATAATGTGCTCCGTTCAGTGTCAAATTATTTATAAATCTATATACTTAAGTACAAGGACTTTGATAAAAGCAATTCTGGAGTTTCTTTTCAAACATTTTTAATGTTATGCAAATGCTTTCAGTGAACCAATTATAATTACAAAAGTATTAAGTATTTTCCTGTGAAATATGCTAATTTTCAAATGACTCAACATATAAAAAAAAAAAAAAAAAATTCTATTAAGCATGAAGATCAGATGTAAATTATTTACAGTGGTATTCTGTAGACAGAAAATTCCGTCGAACAGATTTTACTACAAATTTGATATTGTTCTACAGAACTAATAATTTTGTAGAAAAAACTGCCCCCTGAAATAGTAGCAAAAATCAGGAAAAGAGTTGGAAAATGGTGAAAAATGACAAAATTTGAAAACCTCCAGTTGCAAGTTCCTCTTGTTTTGTTTTAGCTTTCTAATATTTACATTGATTAAAAAACGCAGTTGACTTATTGCAGTACAAAGAAAACTTTTATTTTGGCTTTTTGAACCCCACTAAAAAATGGCTTCAAAAAAGCATGTGCGAGGTTAGAAAAGCCCTCACCTTGAAATCTAATGAATAACAACTAAGGTTGTTAACGGTTAACCGGTCCTCAGACCAGGACCGGTCATCTTTATTCGGGACCGTAGGACCGTGTAACCCAAAAGAAAACAACAACAACAAACTAACAAAAACTAGCGTTAACGCAGTGAAAAAAACTAGTGAAAAAAAACAACACAAGCGGTAACGCGCCTCGCCTCTCCCTCTCGCTTTGTCGCGGTGAGTTAAAGCGATACCAAGATCCAGCCGATTAATCGCCCGATATCTTTGCTACTTCTTTCAAATACCTCTCGTAATATAGGTACATGTACTTCACTAAGCGGCCGGTCATCTTTATTCATGACCGTAGGACCGCCTAACCCAAAAGAAAACAACAACAAACCTAACGATAACGTAGTGAAAAAAAAACAACACAAGCGGTAACGCCTCCCTCTCGCTTTGTCGCGGTGACTGTACTAGACTAACACAGTGCGCGTTAGATGTCAACAACGGTCAAGGCCGAGGCTGTTTCTATTTATATTAATTATAGTCTGTTTCTTATAAAGACAAAGAAAGCTATAAGAGCATATGACCCCGTGACCTATCCGCATTTTCTGATCACCGGTTTATAGTCTGTTTCAGTTCAGGCATTCAAAAACTTATCGGCGCACGCCGCTTAGTGAAGTACATGTACCTATATTACGAGAGGTATTTGAAAGACGTAGCAAAGATACCGGGCGATTAATCGGCCCACAAATTCGAGTTCGGTCTTTTAGTGACAGTTTTCCTGCTAGTCAAAGGCATTTGATTACCACATTAATACTAGTAATAGTACGCCGAGTGTAGCTCAAACCCTATTTGAACAGAAAAAAACGGGGAGGGGGAACATGTGCGTCGCAAAATTCAATTATTCTGGCGAGTTGACGATCGAAAAATAATGTTTTTTAAAATAAATTCCATTCTATCGTAGCTTTATAATTTTATTATATTATTAATTTTAATATGCGAGTTGATCGGCATCACACACAAGAGAGGTAAACATGACGTCACAAAGGATGGGGCGAGGCGTTGGTTTTTTGAAACTAATGAAAAAACCTTGCTAACTTTAACGAACTATTGAACCTGTCCTCTTATTTAGACCGGTGAACTACGAGTACCCAAAATAAAATAATATTAAAAAGACAATTAACCATCACTGTTTAGTTAATTTTTTGGATTAAAAAAAATGCTTTGAATTGAGGGGCATGCGGAAAGAGCTGAACGCAAGCGGGGGGGGGGGGAAGCGGGCTTTGATGCCACCAGACGATGCCAGGCGACAACATTCTCTTGTTAGTTCTCAAATGGGTCTCAAAACATTAGGGATATAAGGACGAGCGGTTAACCGGTCAACCGGTCTTTTTTAAAACGGTTAGTCGGTCCTCAAAAACGAGCGGTCTTAACAACCTTAATAACAACAAAAGTTCACAATCAGAAGCGACCTAACACAATTCAGAAGCGACCTAACACAATTCATGTTTATTTAGTGTTTGTGTCATCATAATTTCACCATCCCCCAATCAACTTAAAGTAATAATTACCTGAGTGTTTTATGACACACCCAAGACTCTTTGTCTTCTTCAGCTTCATCGTCAGCAAATATATTGTTGGCAGGAGTTGGCACATCACTAAGTTTCCATAAAACTATAGCAGTGTCTGCAGGGAAAATATATCATTTCTTAAAAATGACTGTTATAAAATTAAATGTCTGTTTAAAAATTTTAATGAAGACAATTGTAGCAGGTGGGAAAGATATGGATATAGCATATGATTTTAATATCGTTTTTAAAATTAAATATTAAAAAAATGAACAAAAAAGAAAAACATGATTTATACATGCTATTTATATAGAATAATGCTCTGCAATGATATCTCACAGGCATGGCACATACATATTTTTTAAAAATAAATTCATTCACAGAGTTAGTTAAAGCATACAGAAATTATGGGTTTCAGCTACAATAAACTTTTTTTTTTTCATCCTCTCAGGAGCTCAAATTTTGTCTAGATCAATCAAAAGCAAAACAATAATTACCATCTCCAGCAGAGGCAAGTAGTTCACCTGTGAATAAATTTTAAAGAACTATCAAATTTTTATTCTTTCTAAAACCATTTAATCTTAATTTGAACATTTACTGCATCATTTGCAGTTCCTTCTCCTTTCTTGATTATTTGCTCTTTAAATTAAATGGGTTTTTTCCCCAGCATTTTCTTCATATAGTTCATTAACTTTAGGGTGGTAACTTTCTGTGATATTAATTTCTTTCCTTAAATAGTTGATTAAATTTTTGTCTGATAAATAGTTGATTAGTATACTTCGCCAAATCATATTACTTTTTAAAGAAGGAAAAGTCTTGTGGAAAGAGACAAAAGCTACTTTTGTTTTTGAGACATTAGACTTAGGACAATGATCATTAAACCAATTGATAAAGTAGTTAATTTAAGTGTAATGCTCATTGCTAATATATAATGAAATAAAACTTCCAAAAGCTGTGTTAATTAACTTTCTTAATATTTTACGTAAATAAAATTTTAATACCCAATAAATGCTCATAAACTGTCACATATTAACTGGACTTTAAAGTAAAAAAAAACAAAAACAATATAGCATAAGCACACTAAATTTTTAACATACCATTTTTAGAAAATCGCACAACATTTACAGTAGCAGTATGTCTTCGAAGATTTGAAAGGATGGCAACCATTGCTTTTCCCTCTGAATCCAAAGTCATTTGCCATATCTGAATAGTAGTTCATATGATTAGATAATCAAAATATATAAATACTAAAAAAATATTACATTTTTACAAAAAATATTTACTTGAAATATTTCTGCATTAGATAAACGTAAGAAGACAATAGTAAATTTTTTAATATTTTATTTTTAAAAAAAAAAACATTATTTATGTTATACTTCTTCCATAGGTTACTTTGACACTTACCCTCACAATCTTGTCTACACCACCACTGGCAAGCCTTTGAATCGGCCATTGACCAGGTTGAAAATCAATACTGTAGATGGGGTCTCTTTCATGCCATGATATCTCTGGCGTTATTACCTTCATAACTAAAAAAACGTACATAAATAAACATAATTTAAATGAATCTCAAAACTGTACAAGTGTAAGGCATAAAGTTTGATCTTAGTCTTAGCCTTAGTTAAAATTGTAACACTGGTTCACAAAGCATTGTGCTTTATAACTAATTCCTGTAGGCTTCATAACTTACAACTGCATACTGATTTCTGAATCACAATGTTTTAAATAATTTATAAAATCATTATCATTGACATTATGTATTCATTTATTTTAGACTCTATAGTCTATATTCTTTGGAATCATTTATTAAAAGAAATGCTTAATTTTCTGAAACAAGTCCTAGATTATTCCATGGCCATGGCCACAGTCCATACTCATTTATGATAAAGGAAAGGAAACCAGTTTCTTCACTGTTCAATTAATTAATTATTAATATACATAGCACGCTCGCTGTAATAGCTCTGATTCAGAGACAGTCTGTGCAGAAGATGGTTTGGACAATCAACTATTAGGACGTGAACATCTTTATGTAACTTTTACTTTTATTTCCACAACTCATATGTCTTAACCCACCATGTCAACACCTTTTACTTTGTTTTTTATAGCCCAGTGACAGTGTGTCTCGAGCATACGCGTGAATCCCGTGAAATTTGTACACTATAAACTATAGATTTAGAGACAGTAGAGTAATCCAATAATCCTAATGAGAAAGTTAAATTTCGCTGTGAAATAATTTTTGTGTAAAAAAAATTAGGCTTTAGGATTACCAATTATTACCATGCCATGCCATAGACCATAGAGTGTTAGTATCATGGAGACTAACTGACCTACTATACACTATTCACTATACTATACAACTATACTAAGTTACTAAGACGAAAGATTTACTAAAGTCTAAGTCGTAAAGAAGTTACTAAGATTTCAAAGCTCAAAGCTACTACTACTTTCATAACTATCACTAATCACTAGTATTAAGTATCACAAACAGTCACAGTTTACTTTACTGATTACTCATGACTCATGATTACTGTAACTGTAACTTTTACTTTACCCAGCCAGGCCAATGCTAGGAGTATCGATGATTATGATTACGATTCCCTTATGATTATGTCATCAAACGATGTAAATGATACTTATACTTAACTTATGTCACTAATGAGTATGACTATGACTATGAGTATAGTATAGTATGAGTATGAGTCATAGAATAGTGTAATGTAGTATGAGTATGAGTTACTATGAGTATGAGTATGAGTGTGAGTGAGTGGGTCACTGAGTGAACTGAGTCAGTCACTGAGTTCACTGAGTGAGTCTGAGTGCCAGCAATAAAATACGAAGTAAAATATTAATAATTTGTAATAAATATGTCAAACTTGCCTTACAGGTCGGTGGAAACTCAATATCTTCAGAAAGTTTATTTTACTTGCTAGCCTATACAATATAATAAATATATTATAGATATTTTTTAAATGCTTCTACCAGAGACTGGCACATTAGAATATTTTTGTTTACATCGAATAAGCCCGCTCTATTGGCGCGCAGTCAATCAAAAACTATAACTATATTGTTGCCATTTCTATTCTTATCGACTATAGTATCCTTCAAAACATTACTAACATTACGAAACTATTAATAAATTGAAAGCGTTAATCATTGAACAAAAGTGTCAAAACAAGGCCGGCTCTTAAGCGACCCAGGATGGCAATAAATAATACCCACTTAGAGATTAAAACTAGAAGTAATATCGAAAAATATAACATCCATGGAAACATTAGAATCCCCTACGACCTCGAAAAAAAGAGGTTATGGGACTTTTAAAAACATATAAGAAAATAAAATAACATCCACGAAGGAAGTGACAAAGAAATAAGAAGGGGTAATAAAATGCAAATGATTATATTTGCCCGAGGCCCATGTGAGCATGTAATAAGTTTAATAAGTATCTAGAATGACTAGGGGGCCGTCTTTAAAGTACGTCAAGCTATTTTTGAGCATTTTACCCCCCCCCCCTCGCTCTTCGCTGTCACAAATCTTGGACCCCACTCCCCCTTAAGTACGTCACACTTTTGAACACATATATATTTTTTTAATTTAATAAAATAATTAAAATTTAATTTAAAAAACGGTGACGTGACAAATGGTTGAACACCCCCTCCCCGTCACACTTTCTTATACCCCTCTGGAGCGTGACGTACTTTATGGAGGGTACCTAGAATAACTAGTGATTTTGCATGGTGAAGATTGGTTACTAATGAAATGAAGACAAGTAACTTGTCTTGAGGCAAAACCAAGACTGACATAATATTACGGAGTATTACCAACAGAAATGATTTTTATATTGATATGTTTAATAGGTTCTTCTCCGCTTTCTATTTTTTTAAAATTATTTGATTGTCTACAATTTTTATATGGATGATTCTATCTCCTAAGGTCTGTTGATGGAGTTAAGGATGTCTCAGTGTATTGAAGAGGATACGTCACTCCTGTGGCGTAGCTAGAGCTTTTGCCGCCCGGGGCGGTCTCCAATATGCCGCCCTTTTAAAGGCAGCCCATAAATGACGTCACGCACGGGTGGTTTGGGGGAGGGTCGTCCACACATTTGACGTCATTACAAACGCGCAAATTTAAATAAAAGTTCCACTTAAATATAAGATTACCGACACTTTATTCAATGATGTTTTACGGGGTTTTACGCGTGTTACGATATTATAGTGCAGCCTTAAACTAAAAACATATTAAAATGACAAAAAAATATTTTAAACATGCTCATTTTCAAACAGAAACTACAGCTTGTATGGGGGGGGGGGAGGTAGGGCAAGGAGGTTTGTAATTAAGCCTCCTTGGGGTAGGGGGTGAAAAATCAACCAAAATCAAGTGACGTCATTATTGGAAGGCCCCTTAAGTCAATCATATGATGGTTCTATAAATTAATAAACATAAAAAATAATTGTAATTGAAACAAAGTACATTGTAAAAGGTGGGAACACTTTTACCATTGCATGCCCTATTTATGTAAGCAGTAATAAAAGAGGCCACATAAGATGATATACCTATAGATACACATTAAAAAAAATACAAGATAATTGTTTTGAAGCCCACAAGAAAATTATAGGGGTAGCAGGTCCCCCCAAAAATGAGTAAAAAAATATTCCAAATTTACACCCAAAAACATTAACAATTAATATGCTTTTACTTTTTATTTATAAATATGTATTTTTTTTAATAAAAAAAGAAAGAAATTGTATTCATCAGTGTGTTAACATATTTTTTAAAATTATTTATACATTTACTTCTTACCTAACTTTCTTAATAGAAAAATCGTGTATTATTATTTATTTTAAAAATAATATTTGTAATATCTTGTTCTATGAACATTATTGCAAAATTTTGTAGCCTTAAATCACATATTGTGGAGCGAATTTTTTTTTTCAACTTCAGTTTGAAGAAGCTTTTTTTTTTTTTTT
>MUZC01000529.1:188292-213451 GCA_002072015.1 Radix auricularia | reverse complement strand
TTACTGTTGAATATATTTTAATAGATCAAGGGGGCATTTCCCTCCCCACCCCCCACCCCGTTTTTAAAAAAAACATTATGCCTCTTCTTGTAGTTTTGGTACAGCCAGGGTTGGTCTTGGGCTCCTGCAACCTATGCGGTCGCAGTTGCCCCGCGCTTTCATATGCCCAACCTATCTTAATTTACACGTATTATCCTTATAAATACCTCATCCCTACCCAAACTGGGGCACACACAATTCTTTTCGCATATTAAGCTGCATGGGGCCCCGCAATTGCTAAGACCGGCCCTGTGTACTGTCATAAAAATCTGGATCCTATCTCTTTCAATCTCAATTCTTTTTCAATGTAAATAAAGAAATGTATTTGATGTTCACATTTTTCATTCAGTAGGCTAGATGGTATTTTACACGAATATTTTCTTACAAGGACATGTAAGTCATCACCGCGTTCTTTTATTTTCGTTTATAATTACATCTATGGATAAAAAAAATATCGCTTTACTTCTTGCTCTAAAAATAGAACAACATCTTCTGAATTTTCCCCACTCATATTTTTCTCCTTGTAACTCTGAATTCCATTGCCGTATCCAACTCTCTGTACCAGCGTTCTGTATAAGCACATATCCTTGTTCCATGAAATGGGTTTGAATAGTTTGTATTAATTTAAAAAAGATAGGTACCTATTATGCCTATTAATTGAGATATTATAGAAATTTCTTTTTTTTGAACGTAAAATACCAAGTTTTTCACTATAAATCCTTTATATACGAGACATAATTATAAGGATGTTCATTATAATACCCAGGGCAAAACAATCTGAAAATACAAAATTCTAGTTATGTCTCGTAAAACGTGTTTAATATAATGCGCGCCGATCGTGAATATATTTTTAAAGAGTACTGTCAATGTAATGCGCACCTTATTGCGCGACATGAAAAGTTGTTGAACATATTACGCACAACAACACTACCTAAGAAAATTAACATGAAAGAGATAAATAAAATAATGTAAAAATTCAATAATTCAATTAGAGTAAATTACCACTAGAGAAACGCTATGTCGTACGAAACACTATTTCATTAAGCGTTCTCTGTATGTATATTTGCTTGTCTAACACAAAAACGAACATGCATAAGTCCAAATAGTCCATTTTTCAATATCATTTCAACGTTTCCTTTTCCGGGAAATATTATTTTGTGTGTTAATTTGTGTCAACATCTTGACACTTGCGCCTTGTATGCTGTCAACTTCCCTATGAAGAACAATGGTGATATCCGGGTTAAGACTACTTTTCCTGTTTGATTTGGAAAACTCTCTTTTTGGGATTGCATAATCACTAATAGGTCAGTAACCACTCTGTTAAACTTTGCAAAGTTTTTTAATGGTAATGTTCTTTTTAAAGTGGTGTTTACGACGAAGTAAGCTTAAAGTTAGTTTTTACTTCGTACGAAACGCTTTTATTTCTGCAGAAAAAAAAATTAGATATGGGACTAATTCTTGGCCTCTAGAGTTATTTGAAAATAGTAATGTTTGTTTTGAGGGCATGTTAACGTTGAAGTATATTTGTTTTATTGTAGAATATTACTTCAGGGCAAACACTTTTTCATATAGGAAAATTAAGGTAAATATCTAAGTCTAGTCTATATCTAGACTCCTAAGTTTTTATTAGGATGAAAATTAAATAGAATATAATTATATTTCAGATTTAAAGCAATGTCTAGCCTAAGAACAAAACAGAGCCCAGATGTAATCAATGCGGCATTAGCTAGTATTAGGGAAAAGCGGCTCTCTATTAGAAAGGCTTCTAAGGACTTTGGCAGTCCACTTGCTACTCTTTACCACAAATTGACAGGCAAGCGGCCTGTCATAGCCTATGCAAAGACCCTACTCACGCCTAAAGAGGAGGTCAAATTAGCAAAGAGGAAGAAGAGAAATTTATTAAGTTTCAAGCCTTAGCTGTGGGGCTAATAGAAACGTGCAGTGTAGCAGTAGAAGAACCACAAAACTGTACAGTCAAAGCTAACTTGACAGTAGATGCCATTTTAAAGCTGCCAGCTTTTGTTACAAGGAATAAAAACAAGAAGAAAATAGTAAATGCTCCAACCAAGACGAAACAGAGAAGACGAGAAGATATTAAAGGAAAATAGTGGAGTCCAAGAAAGTAAAGAAGTATCCAGTAATAGATCTATCTGAACGCACAGTTAATTAAAAAAGTAGAATTTCACATCGTTGTAGACAATATTTTTAATATAGAAGATGATCACTTGTTGGCAGGAATGTGTCAAGGGTGCAAAAAAGGGGGAGGGGCAGAGGTCTGAGTCCAATGGATGTGTGTGATGGCTGGTGGCATGCACAGTGCACGAAAAATTGTGCATCCTTAAAACAGGACACTTTCGTTTGCACTGTTTGCTGCCCTGACCAGTGACTGTAGATTATGTTATATTTTATGTTATGTTATTTTATTTCTAAACGTATTTTATCTACCTAAAGTTTATTTTGTAAATCAAAAAGCTTATACTGATATTGTCAGTCTACTATGTTGTTCTTTGGTTCTGTGTGCATTTATTTAA
Source organism: Radix auricularia (assembly GCA_002072015.1). Classification (NCBI taxonomy): domain Eukaryota; kingdom Metazoa; phylum Mollusca; class Gastropoda; family Lymnaeidae; genus Radix; species Radix auricularia. The sequence continues at coordinate 210,881 of MUZC01000529.1, read as the reverse complement.
ATGTACATATCATACAGAACTAAGTTATTTGGGCTCTAATTTCTTTAATAAAAGTTTTTGCATTATTATTGACATCTCTGTCAGGGGTATGAGAATCACTGTTTGTGAAAGTTGTATTTTGCCCGGTCACAAGCTCATGTTGTGATGTTTGTGAACGAGATTCACGTGGGGTGCGTGGAGCAGTCCATGCAAGGTCTGTCCAGGCCCACAGTATATAACTCGGGTGTGTCAGGGCTGTTGGAGAGGTACGGACACAAGTCGCCGGGTGACGGTGAACACGAGGAGTACCCGAGCTTTAGGGTTGCCGTGTTGGCCGGCTGGACTGTACGGCGAACCTATGTTGTAATTAAGAGACATGGAGATTTGGTAGCGGGAGAGTTGTACATAGGTGACATGTGGGGACTCATGTAAATAAAGATTGCTGTAAAAAGGGACTTGAGTTCAATTACTGTACAACAGTTGTTGGTGTATGAGCCTTGGACCAGAACCCTAGACAACGAAACCTGACAATCTCCAGTGTTATTTGTTAGACTCCCTTAATTAAAAAATGATTATTTGGTGATTTTGGTTATGTGTTTCCTATAAGGTCAAAGTGTTTCCTTTGAAAAAAAATAAGCACAAAAGTGTGTCTAAGGCGGTAGCTTACTGGGTCAGCTAATATTGCTTTTACACTCTAACCTCGCGTAGTATTACAAAAATGCTTTCACATTATAGTAGTCTTGTGGTCAAACTACTTGTAAGTGCTTTCATTTTTACTCCATGTCGAGCGGTTTAGAAACTAAGCCTTGAAAGCAAGAAGTCGTGCTAATTTTAGCGTAAAGCGTTTGCAAAGTGGTAATTTACTCTATATCTACTGTCCATTCGATCGATTTGAAATTTTGATACATCATTTGATCATTGGCATGAGTATGCCTGCAAAATATTAGCTCACAAGCTTACGAGAAAGGGGGTTAAAAATCAATCCAAAGTTTTTTCGGCAAGTTCGTACGGGTTGGTCGTACGGTCGGTCAGTCGTACGGCTCAGACACCACAAGTTAATATAAAGGATTTACAAAAGATTGCATTGAATTGAGTAAAATTCCAGCAACTGATCTCGTTTTACTAGTTATTTCAGATGTCATTTTTTAAAGACGCTTGAAATTTTAAAGTATGTCTTTTATGGAATTATTTATGTTTATTGACGTAGAAATGAATAAGTTCATTTTTAATGAATACCTTATTTTAATGAAAAACACAAGCTCTATGTGCTACTTTAATGCAATAAAAACTAAGTAAATTTAATTTTTAATAAGTTACCTTACAACACTTTTTTGAAACCTGAAACATTAATATAATTTACTGCTTGCAAGTTAATCACAATATTTGAACCACCTTGTTATGTAGGTACTTGTTAGCGCATCATTCTTCGAATGTCGAAATTCCACACTAAAACTGTCGTGGCGATATTAATAGTACCAGCGGTGATATGTTTTTTTTAATGCAGTTTTCTTATAAAAGCCCAATCTGTGCCGTATACCACTTAATTTTCCAAACAAATCATTATCTTTTTTGAGCGATTAAATTTTTTTTAACGGTTTTGCTTTAGTTATAACAACAACTATGTAATAAAACAAAAGTTGCACGAATCCATTAATTAAAACTCAAAATTAAGAAAAAAAAATTTTTACCATGGTTTTTACCCCTTTAAAAGAAAAGGGGCGATTTTAGAAAATGGCTTAAATTTTCAAATGACCACAAATGCCGCCCTTTAAATGAGTGCCGCCCGGGGCGGACCGCCCCCTCCGCCCCCCTAGCTACGCCACTGCGTCACTCATTACTAAGGCAACTCGGTTATGGTATAAGGAACTGGAGGTTGAAAAAAAAAAGGGGGGGGGGCTAGTTACAGTCGCTGGTAAACTTTAACAAGAGTAAGCAGTTCTTGCACTGAGTTCATGCTGTTACAAGTTGATATCAGGAAATAATTATTGATGCCGACTTAATGGTCAGCAATGCCCTTTGAGACAAACGGTTTACGAATATTTGTATGATTTTTTGCAGTGAAAAAAGGCAAAAATCTGGGATTAAAACTTGACTGACTCGGCATTTTCACTTCTAGACAACCAGTGGCGTAGCTAGTGGAGAGGGGATCCAAAAGGAGTGTCCAAAATATTTTTTTCGAGACGTTTTTAGTTCAAAATATGAAAATACCGATTACTATATCGGCATCCTTCCGTCTCGCAAGGGGCCGTCCATAAAGTACGTCACGCTCCAAGGCTGAGGCGTTACTAGGGTTGGTGTCACCCGGGGCGGTAGCTCGTGGTGTCTCCCCCTCACGACTTAACCCATAGAACTCCTCCGAGTTTTCAAGTGCATAATATAATAACGGTGATATACAGAATTTTACATTTTGGTGTCACCCCCTTAATGATGTCACCCGGGGCGGCCCGCTCCCACCGCATCCCCTAGCGACGCCACTGCTCCAAGGGTGGGGGGTATAAGAAAGTGTGACTGGGGGAGTGGGGTCCGGCCATGTTTTGACGTCACACATTTATTATTCTTATTTTTTTAAAAAAATTATATTATTTATTTTTGTAATGTTTTATTAGAACTTAAATAGTTTTAAAAATAATTTTCAAAAATTTTGTGAAACATTTGAATTATTTTTATATCAAAATAGCATGAAATGCGTACCTCCTGAGTGTTTTGTTTATAAATCTCAATTGGATGATATCGAAGGACCAGGAATAGTGTGACAATCATGTTCACAGCTTTCAATATTTCCCTCAAATTGTGAAATATCAGGACATACAATGTTGCGACAAAGTAAGACGCTCATATTTCGACGTTTTATCTTCGAGATTCTATCCTCATCTAGTCCCTATCAACCGAACAACAGATGGACTTAGAGCTCAACATGCTTATTGAACTTATTCTCATAAATTCCCTTCCTTGTTTGCGGCACAAACTCTCAAATTTGATGACATTATTCCGAGATCAACAGACGTTTTTAAAGTACAATCATATGATCTTTATTGTTCATCTGTGCTGACCAGCTTACTTGATCGAATGAGCAAAGTATGTCACTTATACTTTGCCTCACAAACAATGTTGAAGAAACATGCAGGACAACACAGAGCTCGAGCTCGGGAGAATGTGCACCCCTAAACTGTTCGAGAATCAACTCAGTTAAAATACATCTGTCCTTTGAGAATCGCTGTTAGAATGTAGATAACCTATGGCAGTTATTGCCAGAATAGAAAATGCACATACAGAGGCTAGATAAACACAAGTTGATCTGTCTGCAATTATCTTTCCGGGAAACAATTGTGAAAGATTTGAATTAATGCCATTCGTAAGTATGGATGAACACTTCACATCAAATTAGGTCCTGTGGGATGTAGCCCTGTTCCCAGTAGAGGGTCAGAAGATCGTGCAAATGTTGTAGTAAACTGTCTTGCCACTTTTTATAGCGTCTGCCTGGTGGTATGCCATCATTCCCAGGGGCTTTTTTTTTTTACAATCTAGGCAGTCAATTGCTTTGCTAAGCTCTTCCTTCGTGGGTACGACATCAAGTTCTTCCATGGGTGGCATAGCGGGGATATCATCTAAAGCTGTAATGGAGACTGTGGTAACTGTTTCCAGATAACGCTCTACCCACCGTTTTAGCTGCGATGCCTTGTCTTGGATAATTTCTCCACTCCTGGACTTAAGGGGGGCCAACTTTTAACATCAAAGTGCCAGTTTCTCTTTTGATATTTTTGTAAATGGCCTTGGCATTTCCCGTGTCTGCAGCTAACTGCATACCGTTTACTAAAGTATGTGTAAAGGTTTTTATTTTGTTATCATAATCTTTTAAGAGTTTATTATTCCCCAGTCCCACTCCCCACACACTCACTCACTCACATACACACGAGATAATTTTAAATGACGTGCGGGATAATATTGTGCTAGAGAGGCTATAAAGATTTTGAGTTCTATGAATAATCAATACAATTTTTAAAACGTTTATCTACCAAGAAGTATGTCGCAGCCTTCCAACAACACATGCGGTGCACAAAACACAACATATTATTAGTATGTCAAAAGAAAAAAAAATATTGTAAACTTTCCTCTCACGACGGACTACTCTGAAATAATAATCTAGCACAGCTGCAGGTTTCGCCAACGAGAGATTGTATTTCCTCTTGTCCTAAACAAATGTGTTACAGACATCCCATACGGAACGAAACAAAAATTCATACATGCACACACGCGCTCGCGAGCACGCCCACACGCACAGACACACATAAACCAACCAACAAAATAATATTTAAAATTATTATATGAATGGTTACTTTTACGACAGTCACTCAAAAAGACCATAAGAAACAAAAAAAATAAATTGAAAGACGCAGTTTTCATCTTGTAAGTTTAATAATACTGACTCCTTTAACTTACACAACATGGCAAATAATTTCAAATAAGAAAAAAAGTCAATAAATTCATGGTCAAGGATTTACAGAAAATAAAAGAAATTTACATGGCGGGCACTCGAGCATTCTTGGCTTATTTTTTAATAGTGTTTACATGAATGCGCTTTTTAGAAATATAATAAAATAAAAGGCTTAATCTTGAAGTTTAAGATGAATATATTTTGGGAATTTGAATGTAGATTAGGCCTACATAAAAGAAAAGTATGTAAGAGTGAGCATTGAATTGATGTCTTGATTAAATGTATTTGGTGGTATGTGCTTTGGCGTCACTAGGGGGTGCGGGGCCCGGGGGCCGCCCGGAGGAACCAAAATCTAGAATGTAATGAGTACAATTTGATGTCAAAAAGAGAAGACAAAGTTTTTTCATCTAGAATTTTTTTTTCGAAATACAATGAAATAAGTGAAACGCGAAAACTTATTCATTAAAAAAATATCAGGTAAAATGCAATTATAAAACAGTCCAATCTACATTAAAACAAATTAGAAAAATTACGAAAAACAGCCGCACCGAAAATAGAATTGAAAAGGCTGGGCATGAAAGAGGCGGTGCCTTTTATTTTAAATGAAATAAAGCAAACTGGGCTTTGACATTCCGACACCATGGTGAGACAAACCCACTACACCACAGTCAGGGTTGGGGGGGGCGGGATAAGATTTTTCTATATATAAAAAAAGATGGATATTCTATGTTTTTATTATTGGAAAATTGTGTATTAAATGTTTTTAGGTTAATATGTTTGGTTTATTTATATTTATTAAATGTATGCATATATATGTTGAAGTAATGTACTCTAAGCAGTTGCTTCACTAGGGGGATGCATGGGGGGCGGACCTAACCGGGTGTGACCATCACAGGTGGTGATACCAAAATGTAAAATTCTGTACGTTCCCGTTATTTGATACTGGAAGCCTCCCAGGAGTTCTATGGGTTAAGTCATGAGGGGGGGGGTGTGTGACACCATAAACTACCGCCCCGGTGACACCAACCCTTGTGACGCCTCTGGGGGTACGTGTGTGTGAGTAGTGAGATGCTCGTCATTATAAAACGTGTCTTAATTGTTTTTATGGTGTATTGAGCAGTGGCGTAGCTAGGAATTTGTAGGGTTTTGGGGGCTGAGGGGCCTTAACCTCTTTGTAGGCCCCACATAAATGGCAGTAGCATAATATTTAATGTAAAAAAAAATTCATACATTAATTCTGGGGCCCCCCTCAAGTGGGGGCCCGGGTGACTTGAATTTTGTTCCCCTTCTCCTCCCATAGCTACGCCGCTGGTATTAAGGCAAGGAAGGAAATATTTGAAAGTTCAATTAGACAGTCTATTTTATAATTTTAAAAAATTCTTTTGTTAGATTTAAAGTGTAATGAATGAATTAACTTTTTACAATAGTTCTTTCTTTTAATTAGTACACATTAAAATTGTAAATGTTTACAAATTGTGCACAACTAAAATTTTTATGAGCCAAGGCGATTACCTCAGCATCCATATATGGACTCATGTTCATTAATTTTGTCTATATCGTTGCTTCTTGTATTGTTACCATGGTTTTGTATTTGACTTAGTCTATATCCCCAGCAGTGTCTGGTTTATTGGGTTTTCCTCTAAGACGTATGGAATTTCTAATTGCTTTTGTTCTTCATATGATTAATCAATAAGCCTAACTTTGAAATTTGTTTCTTTTACCTGGGTAATAAGTTATTGGCAAAGTTTTAATTAAATAGAGATATTTTTTGCTTGTAAGTTATGAAATTCAGAAAAATATTTGTAAAGCTGATAAGTAAAAAATAATTATTAAAATAAATTTATAAAATCCTAGTTTTTAAATGTTCCAATAAAAAGGAAAAATATTTTAAACACTTTAAATAATTCATACATATTTATTTCAAAACCTTAGACATTAAAATTTATAATCACAATTGAGTTGAGGAAGATCATCATAAACCATTTAAAAATGAACAGCAGCACAATTTGTATCTCATTGTTTATCAAACATGAGTCCTAACTGGCCCACTCATGACATGATCAGCAGTAAATATGTACATCATAAGGGATCATCTGTAAACATAAAATTAAATCAAAAGCTGGGGTTCAAACCAGTACAGAATTGTCAGAAATGTAGTCTTTTATAATATAATGCTAATGCATTTTTATATTTTTGGTTAAAACTAGTTGAAAATCCAGGTTGGTTTAAAATCAATAGGTATATAGATAATGATTCATTCAGTAATTATTCTAAATTCCTATGAAAACAGCATTATTGGGCGTGGGAATTGTTCATACATAATTTGGGATAATTATTCCTTACAGTTAATAGAGCAATGTTACATATTACATCTTAAAATATTTTTTTAGGTATTAAAACACGACTTTGTAATAAAACCAGAATAAAATTTCTAGTACAATAAGTCATTGATGTAAAAAAAAAATGCTGAAGTGTAAAAATATAAAATGTAATCTAAAAAGTAATTTAAAAAAATCAAAATTGTGAGAATTTTTTTGAATAAGCTTTTTAAAATTTTAAATTTAAATTGAAGCAAAATTGTATGGAAAGAAACATTTCTCTCTCATTTCATTTTCTTTTATTTTATTATTATTATAATTTTTTTTTTTTTGACAGCTAACATTATTTCAATAGAAACAGAAACATTATAAACGAAAACATTTTGGGCATTCATAAATGTGTTGTGGCGTCTAGTGTCGTGGTGGCTTCCCCTGAATTTCTCTCTGTTGTCACGGCGCCATTGCTGCATTCTGACTTCACTTTCTTGATTCCACTCTTTACCCCTGCGTGAGGAATGACATGTCCCGTGTTGTCATTTGGCGCTATGGGACTCACGTAGGTCACCTTGGACTCGTGGCTTCTTCTGCTGGCCCTCTTCTGAAGCTCGATCTGCTTCTCGTGTTCTTGGGCCTCTCGTTTGGCTCTGCGTCTCTGGGTAGATACAAAATAACAGCAAATTAAAAAAAACAACAACAGACAAACGAAACAATTTGGGTAGAATAGCGAGGTAGTCCCATGGGTCATGAGTTAACTAGATCAGATCATATACACACTCTTAAACGCACAGCCACACGCTGGTTGGAAGTAAGCCAGAGGGGTCACTACGGGGGGGGGGGAGGTGCGGACCGAACCAGACGATACCACCACAAGCTTGACACCAAAGTCTGTATGTCCCCGTTATTTGTCTCTGACAGACTTGGATGAGGTTATTGGATATTTCGTGAGTGGGTGACACCATGAGCTTCTGCACTGGGGAACACCAATCCTGGTGGCGCAACTACAATAGGCCACACGGCCATACTTACACATGTCAATCAACTAGCCACGGTTAAACTTAACATTCATTGCAAAACTAACACTCTTCATGAATGGAGGAAATAATTTTGTCATAAAAATGTTACAAATTAAATGTAGATTGCAATAGATTGTGACAAATGAGAACTTTCAGTGTTTCTATGTGTAGACACAGAGAGTCGGGCATGGATTGTGGCCCTTTCAGTTTTTGGCATAGATTGTGGCCCTTTCAGTTTTTGGCATGGATTGTAGCCCTTTCAGTTTTTGGCATGGATTGTGGCCCTTTCAGTTTTTGGCATGGATTGTAGCCCTTTCAGTTTTGGGCATGGATTGTGGCCCTTTCAGTTTTTGGCATGGATTGTGGCCCTTTCAGTTTTTGGCATGGATTGTGGCCCTTTAAGTTTTTGGCATGGATTGTAGCCCTTTCAGTTTTGGGCGTGGATTGTGGCCCTTTCAGATTTTGGCATGGATTGTAGCCCTTTCAGTTTTGGGCATGGATTGTTGCCCTTTCAGTTTTTGACATGGATTGTGGCCCTTTCAGTTTTGGGCATGGGTTGTGACACTTTAAGTTTTGGGCATGGATTGTGGCCATTTCAGTTTTTGGCATGGATTGTGGCCCTTTCAGTTTTTTGGCATGGAGTTAGGCCCTTTCAGTTTTGGGCATGGAGTGTGGCCCTTTCATTTTGGGGCATGGAGTGTGGCCCTTTCAGTTTTGGGCATGGAGTGTGGCCCTTTCAGTTTTGGGCATGGAGTTAGGCCCTTTCAGTTTTGGGCATGGAGTGTGGCCCTTTCATTTTTGGGCATGGAGTGTGGCCCTTTCAGTTTTGGGCATGGAGTGTGGCCCTTTCAGTTTTGGGCATGGAGTGTGGCCCTTTCAGTTTTGGGCATGGGTTTGACACTTTAAATGTTGGGCCTGCTGTCGCAAAGGAATGTTAACCTTAGATGACCTGAAGGGAAAGTTAACAACGAAAGAGATCGCACGGTCGGTCCCATTAACGAAGAAATAGCAAGTTCACTAATGGTATAGACATGAAGAGTACAGTAACTTACCGCAGCGCATGACCAGGCAAAGAGGGAGTAGACCAGTCCTACAACAGAGAAGCCCAAGGCCACGCCCCCTGTGGCGATGTACAGGTACAGGAGCGTGTCTTTACGACAGTCTCCACGGTCGTCACTGACACGTCTGCAACAGGGCAAAGGTCAAGTTACAACAAGGGCAAAGGTCAAGTTACAACAAGGGCATAGGGCAAGTTACCACAAGGGCAAAGGTCATGTTACCACAAGGGCAAAGGTCAAGTTACCACAAGGGCAAATGTCAGGTTACAACAAGGGCAAATGTCAGGTTACCACAAGGGCAAAGGTCAAGTTACCACAAGGGCAAAGGTCAAGTTACAACAAGGGCTCACCTTTTTTTTTTTTATCTATCACGTGCTGTTAAAACAGATCAGGAGAACAAACAATTTCAGTGGAAGTGGAAGCTTACAAGACAAGAACCCAAAATGAGGAGCTTACAAGACAACAACCCAAGATGAGGAGCTTACAAGACAACAACTCAAGATGAGGAGCTTACAAGACAACAACCCAAGATGAGGAGCTTACATGCAATTGTGTCTATTCAAATAGACCGGCTCTATCGAGTAGCCGTAGCCCGCCCCTCCCGCTAGTAACGTGGCCAGGAGCATGGAGATGTGGACGCCGATCTGAAAAGAAAAAAAAAGAATGTCGGGCGAGATATCATAAATTGTAATTTGGTATTAGTTTGGTAGAAAACTGGATTGGTGTGGGTGGGGGGTGAGGTTAGGGCCTGTACTCTAGGAGCCACAATGTTCTGGGCATTTATCCAGGGCCACTAGAAGTAGAAGAATATTTCTACCGAAGTTTTATGACCGAGTCATGAATACATAAACCCCGTAAAATGTAAGTTAAGGTATCCATCTCGGCATCATCCATAATTTTACGCAAACCATCTTCCACACAGCCATCTACCAGGCTCTTTACAATCACTCATAACTCTTTCCGCCGTAACCATTAGAGAATCATCCCCCCCCCCAACCAACGTTCACTCTAAAGTTCATTGGTCCGTGTAAAAAGTAAAGAAACTCGTGAGCAAAGATGCAAAAAAACCACTTTTGTGTGCAATATTTTTTTTTAAATGTGCTTTGCGGTAATTATAAACTGCTGCGTGGCGTCTGTCAGATATCTCCGCGGCCGCTCAGCTTAAGGGAACATTGCCAACCACCACCCCATAATTGTAACATAACACATACCAGACACAAAGCACATGTGGTCAACTCAATTTATCGTACACAGAGGGGTTTGGTCATTGGCCCAGCTTTTTTGTATTGGTTCTATAATCAAATTTGCTGTTTCTAAACTTGGTTTCAATAAGTCAAATAGTGATAATTAAAATAAAAAAAATCACACACACGCACACACACAAACACACACACACACACACACGCGCGCGCATACACACATACACGCACGCACACATACAGACACACACACACACACACACACACACTCACACACACACACATATTTACAACTTTTTAAATAACATCATTCTTTCACTCTGAAGACATCAACGTATCTCGTACTTACACATGACAATTTTTTCCTGTAAGCCACGGCGATCCCCGTGATAAATGGAAAGCAGAACTGAAATAGAATTGGAAGACAGAAAAACAATTACTTATTTTTCTTATTTTTATACATTTGTTGTATGGGGATGTGGGGAGTCGGGGGCGCAGCTAGACAATTTGTACAATTATATTATTTGAGTTCTTTTTTGTTGTTGCTGTTGTTGTTGTTTTTCTCTCTTTCCTTTTTAAAAAAAAATATTTTATTAATACATTTTAAAAAAAACTATTAAAAATCTTGAGACTCCNCCCCCCCCCCCCCGCTAATGTACGTCACACTTTCGTACAAAAATATATTTTTTATTAACAAAATAATTACAATTTAATATAAAAACACCGTGACGTCACACATGGCCGGACACCCCCTCCCCTCTGTCACACTTTCTTACACCCACTCCCCCTCTGGAGCGTGAAGTACTTTATGGACGGCTCCTAATGAAAGTTTTGTTCTCCCGCCCCCTTTTTTTCCCCGGTAATTTATTATTAAATTATTTTTTTTTACAATTATTATCATTGACCTAGTTCAGTGGTGGGGAAATTTTTTAGGGCAGCGTGCCCAAAAATTCAATAAAAGCGACATAGGTCTAATAGGTGTATTTATAGCAGAGCTCCAAAACTCCAATGAAACTCGATAATTGGGGTTTGGCTTAGCTGGTTTTATGAAGGGAGTAATATTTTAGTCACATGTCGGCTGATGAGGATCTGCGTGCCATCTGTGGCACGCGTGTCATAGGTTCGCCATCACTGATCTAGCTGATTCCCGGACGTGGGTGGGGAAGTGTATAAAGTTTCAGCTTAACTTGCGACAAGGAAACTTGTATAATTTGAGTTACTGGCCTTGACCCTGTTATTGAATCAAACTCCACATCGATGGAATTAGCAGAATTACCCTCCCCTCCCAACACGAGTTGAATCCCATACACAGGTATAACCAGGAGCGGCGTTTGAGGGTGGCAACTGGGGCAACTGCCCCAGGCCCCGCGCTTAGGTAGGCCCCGCGTTTCGGTCCTGAACATGTCTCGTCCCGGTGAATAGCCTATACATGTAGAACCAAAAAGTGGATGGTAGAACGTATGCTGGAAACGATTGTAAAGAAACGAAAGAGACTCTTGTAATCCTTTTTAAAGGTCAAATTCCGTAGCGTAGCTCTAGACGTCTTTGAAAGCATTACACCGTTAGCGGAAAATAGGTCAGATGTACCATTCAGCCAATCCTCTTTATTTGTGTACACGTCATTCATAATATATTTACTAAAATATTTATTTTTAGAAAACTGTGTCATCGGAATGGCAGTGTCTCGGTAATGGTGCGATCGGAAACATTAATTAGCGTCATCAAATTTGTTGTATCATTTTTCGATAAGAATAAACCGTTGTTTATAGACCAGAGAAAATAATGAACTTGTAATAATTTAATAAAAAGGTGACACGCGGTATTAAAATTACGCAATAATCAAGATATTTCATATTTTTAAATACCATACCATACTGGTGCTTAGCGATCTTTACTAGTACTCTGGCCCCGCGGGGTCATTGCTGGCACTAGGCCCCGCGCTTACATAACGCCGCCACTGGGTATAACAAGTATACGGCGTGTGATGGTGTACAGCATTATGTCGGGCAAATTCTCTTAGACTTTAAGACTTTTTGATTAGTCAAGAAATTATTCTCGTGTATAGGGTAGCTTCGTGGTACGCCGAGGGAATGACTAATGTTACATCGCAGTATTAAATTTGGCTATTTAGTCACCCCGGAGTTATCGGAAATATCGGTGGACGAGACTCGCCCAACATTTCAGTGATTCTATAGATCTGACATTAAAGAAAAAAAAACATAGAAAAGGGGGAAAATGCTTTCTGAAAACAGGAACATAACGAAAATGAAACCTGTTTACAGTCATGAAATAGTTTGTGTTCTTTCAAAACATTACAGTATGTGAAAAGAAGTTACGAATATCTTAACATTTCTCAAAAAGACGCCGATTCAAAAGTGATGCCTCATGGCAGCGTATCAAAAACATTGTTCGAATAAATCTTATCTTATCTTATCTTATCTTATCTTTTCTTATATATTACAGACGCTCCTTCTATGCAGAAGATTATTGCGTCCTATCATTTTCGACTTTTTTCCTAAAATATTCTTTATTTATATTTTGAACGCGGGAAATGTAGCAGGTTTTCTGAGGTCGAGTGAAGATGTGGCTGAGTGAAGCTGTGGCTGGGTGAAGCTAAGGCTGAGTGAAGCTGTGGCTGAGTGAAGCTGTGGCTGGGTTAAGCTGTGGCTGAGTGAAGCTGTGGCTGGGTTAAGCTGTGGCTGAGTGAAGCTGTGGCTGAGTGAAGCTGTGGCTGAGTGAAGCTGTGGCTGGGTTAAGCTGTGGTTCTTTTTGGAGAACTTAACTCTATGGGGGGGGGGGGACCACCTCAACCACCGCTCTCCTACATGTAGCATTATATTACATCATTAGATAGGACCCCTAGTAACGGAAATACGTTTTGGTTTCGGGCATAGACTAAAATACAGCACACCCTTAAAAACTGACGATTTGCCAACTAATAACTATTAAAATCTCATACAAGATACTGATTGCAGGTCTGAACTCCAGGTAAAAGATTTGTTTTTCTATTAAGGGACTGTCCATAAATAACGTCGCAAGATTTTGGTCAATTTTCAACCCAACCTCCCCCTCCTCGTCACACTTCGTAACAAAATCTTTGTCACATCTAAAATGACGTCACAAAGCTTTAACACCTCCCCCACCAAAAAAGAAAAAAAAAGCGGGAATTTTCTATTTGAAAATGGGCATGTTTCAAATCACTTTATTGTAATTTTAGTTTGTGTTTAGTATAAGGTTGCACTGTAATATCGTAACATGCGTGTAGCCATGTAAAACGTAAGAAAATAAATTTGAAGAAATCGAATTTTTAAGTGAAACTTATTTAAACTAGCGTGTTTTGACGTGACGTCACAATTCTTAAACTCCTCCCTCCTCCTCGTCACACATCGTCACAAATGTATGGGCCCCTCCGCCTAGACGCGTGGCATCATTTATTGACGGCCCCATAGTCCTGAATCCTACAGAATGCGGAGCTTTTATGATCAGTCATCGGGTTACCTAGGAGCAGGTCACTGTTGTTATTTTTTTTGGGAGCTCGCTAATCAAAGCTAATAGTTAATTTTTTCGTTAATTTTTAGCGTTTATTAAAAAAAAAAAAAGAAAATAATAGCTAAAATTGTCGTCTTCTTTTTTAATTGTTCTTTTAATTTTTTTTTTTTACATTTTACGGTTTGCTCATAAAGGAACTCTGCTTTATTTGCTGTTTGCGGAATCTTCTGTCAATGTTTTTCATAGGATCAAACTCGCAGCAGAATATGTTGGATGGATGTGATTGTTAATTCGCTGGTCTTAGTTGGGGTTTAAAGGGAGCTGTTCTTTTCACCAATAACGCTGATGGGCATTGATGGTCAAGGAGAGAGGTGATTAAAGTAATGCGCATTGGTGGGAGAGAGGAGAAAAGAGTAATGCGTATTGGTGGGAGAGAGTGGAATAGAGTAATGTTCATTGCTGGGAGAGAGGGGAATAGAGTAATATCGTATTTTATCTGCCATAGTAATAAAGACACACTTTGACAATGAGGAGAAAATGCGTTCAATTGTACATAAAAAAGCAAAGCAACGAATATGTAAACAAGAAGTCTTCGAGAGTAAACAAAGTAATTTTTTTTTTTTAATGAAAGGAAAATTTGCAAATAGACTATTTGAGACGCACTACAAAACACATGTTTGTGTCCTTTGGCGTGTTTATTTATGTTGCGAGTTGGAATTAGAATGACATCATTAACGCATCAGTTCTGCATTACAGGCTAGATTAAAATCTCTGATATCAAAGTATTTAAAAACGACCATTGTCACTAAAAAGTGTAATAGTTAGGGCCGTTTGAGGACACATCCGGTTTGGAGAACAGGATATGGTGACAATCCAAATGGAGTACCGCCAAGGAGCTAAACAAAAAATGAGGATGTCTTAGCGTCATTTCCATTAAGAGTCACATACAATTTTTGTTCGGCCTCTCCGATATTGCCCACCCATTTTGGTGCATGATTTTGCCTGTACGTGCAATCAGTAAATTTTTAAATAGTAAATTTCACATTTAAAGTGATTTATATTTTATTTGTAGCCGATAGATTTTCTTTAGATTTAAAAAAGTAAAAATAAGGTGTGTGTGTGTGTGGGGGGGGGGTGCAGTTTTACCTTGATGGCGTTCACAAATTGTGTGTGGAATGGGTGAAATTTTGGCGAAAAGGAATTAAATATAATTCAACTTAAGTGTTTTGGCTCAAATCACTAAATAAATGGCAAAAATTATTTTATGTTTGAAGTTGATTTTTAAAAAATTGAAATAAAAATTTTCTATCTCAAAATTAAAAATATTTGAATAATCTCGTTTCGCCACCATTCATTCTCATCCACGAACGGTATATGTGCAAAGTTTAATCTCTCTATAGCTAATTAAGAAGTTGGCCATTCATCGCTCATGACTCTTGATATCAACTTACTGAATGTTGAATAAAGGTTTGTGTATGTGCGGGGGGGGGGGCATCGGTTAAACGCCAATCTTTAGATGACACTTTAAAACTAACGCAATAGTTGCTCTCCGCATATTTCTATAAACGTGAGAACCTTTACCTTACCGGCATGCACGCCATCCAGAAGGCGATGACGTCACGTCTGTAGATCTCCAGGAACCCGATGGCCAAACAAGCAACGGTGCCTAAATGAGAGGAAGAAAATAAACTTACTAAATATAGGATAATGGATTTCTTTGGAGTCATTCGGCAAAGGTCTTTGTTGAGAAGGTCAGCCGAGTCTTAAATAATGAGGTTCAATTTTTCGTTTTTCGTGAGACAGTAAAAAATTCATGTGAAAATTTGTGAGACATGTCAGTTCCTGAGTCCAGCATGTCTGGTTTTCAACCAGGTGACAAAGACGAAGTTAATGCCATCTGCTACTATTTCTCAAATGTTAATAGCTGAATTGTAAATTGGCTTACTTCTTGTAGAAAAATAGTACAGTCGAACCCGGTTATGTCGATGGCCGAGGGGTTTCCCGAAAAGCGTCGAGATTATAGGGTTGGCGAGATAACCGAGGTCAAGATAAGTGGGTTCTACTGTATATTCAAATTATGTTACAAGCAACTATTTATATCTATTCATAAGCTGTCACGTATTGGTGTCGGTAATTCCCAAAACACACCTTCAAGTAATAATTCCATTTATAATAATCGTAATAATGGCTTTTAATGCACTGAAATTTTATGTGCGAGTCTATTGAACATAGCGGTACACGTGTCCGTGATAACAACATGAGGATGCTATTTATGCGACTGTCCATTATTATAAGCGATTGTATCCATACAACTCCGAACATCACCAAATGATTGTGTCCACACAACTCAGAACATCACCAAATGATTGTGCCCACACAACTCAGAACATCACCAAATGATTGTGTCCACACAACTCAGAACATCACCAAATGATTGTGTCCACACAACTCAGAACATCACCAAATGATTGTGGCAATACAACTCAGAACATCACCAAATGATTGTGTCCACACAACTCAGAACATCACCAAATGATAGTGTCCACATAACTCAGAACATCACCAAATGATTGTGTCCATACAACTCAGAACATCACCAAATGATTGTGATGATTGTGTCCATACAACTCAGAACATCACCTTGTCGTTTTTTGATCAACTGAAAACCAGTTTTATATACTCCCCAAACACACCAATTACACACACACACACACATACACACACAAAGACACGCACACACAAACACACACACAAACACATACGCACGCACGCACACACCCACGCGCGCGCACACACACACACACACTTAGCTTATTATAGCCACCAGTTCTCAGCCATCTCGCCCCGTTCAGTTTACAGTACCTTTTAGCGGTATCCACAATAGCACTTCGATCTTAATTTTCTCTTCCTATACATTTTCTTTAAAAATCATATTATTGCCTATCGGCCTTCTAAATCTAGCCCTCAACAACAAAATATTTTATGAACATTATTGTTCAATTTTCCATCTATTCTCTGAGAAAACGAATACGACAGTGGCCTCCCCTTACACGCGGCCTTTGTTTTCAATTAGCAATCTTAAAGTACTTTTTAAACAAAATTTATTGGAATGGCGCTTTTGAGTACAGCATGGAAGCAGTTTGACCTGGTCACCTGTAGGCAAAGAAGGGAATCAGATAAAAGTTACTAAAAACAAAATACACAAACTAATTGTGTAATAAAGCTTAAATTTATTGTCTTCTTTCACACTTAGTTTGTGTATTTTGTTTTTTTTATTGAGAAGCTTTCAGCAGTCCCATTCTGTATGACATACAAGTTACTAAACAGATTCTGTTTTTGAGAATGTTCAAAGATCCTACTCTTGGAGTATATAAAGTCAATGAACTCATGAAGGAATCGGGGTGTGGGGTGGGTAGGCGGAATCCCCTTACCGCACTTGTTGATATTTTGAGAGAATGATAATTTCAGTTTTATGTTCTTGTTTTATTTATGTAGGAGGTTAGAGAAAGACAACTCTTGTCCAGCCAGGTTCACCCTAACTTCAGGTTCATGACCGCGTAAATCCTCGTTGTGACTACTCGTCTGTTAAGAAACCATCAGAAGAAACAAGCCGTTAACGATCGTATGTCAGGGGTGGAAGATGTTGGGATTTCAAACTATCGGGTCAATTCGTTTTACGGCATATGATATATGCCGTCTACAATTTTTTTATATTCTGTGATAAGTCCCGCTCAAGAAAAAAAAATTGGCTAGACTTACGGTTGCTTATTTTAGCTTTTATTTTTCCATCATACGACGCCCCCCGTAAATTAGTCTGAAGAAAACGTGTCTGCCCCACACCAGCTTAACATCTTAATGGCTTCCGATGGGTGGACAGTGGACAACAAGACGAAACCTACAGTACAACAGCAATAATGCATATAGTTTTTTAAAAAAACAACAGTAAGCGGCAAATACATAACACATAGCATAAAAAATTGATGTCGGTAGTGAAGTCAAATTTTAGTTTTTAAAAAATTATTTTTGTTTTTTGTTTTTTTGCAACTTTTTTAAGTTACCAAAAAATCAAAAAAAAAATTTTAAAAAGTGACTCCACTACCGATGGGTTCTTTATCGATTTATTATGTTATGTGTTATGCATTCATCATATAAAAGCGAAAATTAAGAAACTCTAACAAATGAGTTCACAACCTAAACTAGGTAGCCTTGTCTTTGTTTATTGCCGTTGGCTGGGTTACCCGGTGCGTACGAATCGAAAAGGGCCTTTAACGGTACCGGCGCTTCATTTAAGAATTTCTTCATTTGTTAGGGCGTAACTCTGTTACAAACGTCGGGTACAGAACTGTTCAGACATCGTTAACGTCATGGACTCGTCCCTTGGGGACCATCTGGTTATCGTCCTCTAGGAGTTGGCCGCCTGGAGATGGCGCACCAACACGGAACATGGAAATGTTATAACACACCCACCCAATGTGTTTTTTGTTGTTTTTTTTTTAAAGGAAAGACTTGCTCATTTTTTTCCTCCGCGTTTTCGTTCTCTATAAGTGACACTACTATCTTTCAACCTTCCCATTCCAAGGATTGATGGGAGAATCACTCTCAACCACATCTGACACGACTGTCTCCCCCCGCATCCCCCCGCGCCCGCCTACTTGTTGAATATTAAATGATTTTAAGTCATTTGTTTCAAACCATTATAAACCATTTCCTTGTCTCGAAAGTTTTCCCCTTGTGTTGGAGATGTCCAAGTAAGGAGTCTTCTTTTCGTTACATGCCATATCGGGACACAGAGAGGATCAACTCTAACAAACTAACAATATAACTTTACTTATTTCTAAGAACAGCAATTACGTACTTCCTGGACAATATGTGAAATTGAATGCAGTGATGATTCGTTGGAGCAGAAATGCCAGGGACTGACCCAAATTTTGACTGACCTATTAAGTCCATAGCCCCCCCCCCTTGCACGACCTTTTTTTTTTTTTTTACATCTTATTCAGAATGACCACGTCTTAACATGTGAGCATGAGGTCCAGCCATTCCCTAACTGCTACTGACGCTATGGCTGACAGCACAGCTATGGAGAATTGTAATATTTCCTACCTGCTACTGACGCTATGGCTGACAGCACAGCTATGGAGAATTGTAATATTTCCTACCTGCTACTGACGCTATGGCTGACAGCACATCTATGGAGAATTGTAATATTTCCTACCTGCTACTGACGCTATGGCTGACAGCACAGCTATGGAGAATTGTGATATTTCTTACCTGCTACCGACGCTATGGCTGACAGCACAGCTATGGAGACCGCCACGTTGATGGGCACATCCTTGGTGGCATCTTCCATTCGGATCTCTGCTATGATCTCTTCTTTGGTCCTCTTATCGGCCATGACCTTGTCGAGTCAACCAAATAAAGAAAAACAAATTAATAAAGTAATGAAAATAAAGTTGATTTTAAAAATTGATGCTCTTTAAGAATTGTTAAAAAGTTAACAACTGTCTTAGCAGAGATACCTTTAAAATAGGGCTGCGGACTTTGACGATTAATTAATCGATTGATTGATACATTTTTTAATCGATTAAAATTAATTCGACTGCTTAAAATTCAATTACAATTTAAGAAAAGATTTCTAATATCTGTTTCCAATTTATTAATAATTTATATTTTTTGTTACTTACACACTTTTACCTCGTATTATATATAATTATTTAATTACACGTGCATACGTAAAAAAATGGTTTGTCTTCCTTATTTCTTGGGTATCAGAACCAATTTGCTGTGTTACGTCACAAAACTTGTGAGCCATGGAAAAATGCGTGACTTAACCGATTTTGCGAAATATTGAATAGCGACCTAACGGGATCAATATATGTGCATTATAAAGTTATAATTAATCTATTTATTTTTTTTCCAAATGAGTCAAACAATTTTTTAATCAATACCAGCCGTACTTAAAAACAGTGTCCTCAACATTGTTTTCCGATACCCATTTACCCCCTTTCTCTTTCCAACCCATAAACCTAATAATCTAGAATCTAGATCTAGAATCTAGAACCATGGGTGGGCAATTGTTTTGGCTATGGGCCACTTTGTGGTAGCGTATTTTAGCGAAGGGCCGTACCTTTTAAAATGATTGTGTTTATTTTTTTTTAGTTAACATTACATTTCATTTTAGAAAACGTATTAATTGTATCATAAATATCAACGAATAAAAGTAAGCAAAAGTTGGATTTTAACCATTTATTTTTTTGTGCTTATATATTCTCAAGATGTATAGATGCCAGCACGTTTAGTATATCATCTTCTCTGTTTTTTTGTTTTGTTTACAATTTCTTTTTACAATAAGGAGTGAAGTTGCTTGTTGAGACTCTCATCCCTGCCTGCAAGTTTATGAATTTCAAAGAGCATCTGTATTTACTGTTGATTGAAAAACTTTGCTCACATACATACATCATGTAGACTCAAATATAGAGAAAAGGAAATATTTTTCACACATGGGAATTTTTTTAGCAGACAAAGAGCTATAAAAGTCGACTAATGTCACAGTATTTTAACATTTCTTTCATTGCGTTGCAAAGACAAAATTGAATTAAAACTGACAGGCCGGAAAAGAACGTATATACATTGCCTGCGCACGCGCATTGACGTAGCCGCTCTAATGGGAAAACACGAGACCAACTTCTGGTCACGGACATGAGGAGGCAAATATAAATTCAAGATCGGTTTTTTGAATGTCTTGGCGGACCACAAATACGGCTGGGGCAGGCCGCATGTGGCCCATTGGCCACAATATGCCCAACCTGAACTTAAGGAATGGCCAAGTTTTTTCATTATAAAAAAGACGGTTTTCTCTAGTAGTTAGATGGCGATTTAAAGGCCAGCCTAGCAGATACAAAATATATGCACTTATGTAAGGAACAAAATCAATTAATTTTTTACAATTCGTTCATTAAAGTAATACACGAGAACCACACATTCGGGCAAAGTTAAACTGTCTTGGTTCAGGGATTCATTAAAGATACAAATTATCGAAATTCTCTTTTTTAAACAAGTTTTGTGTTGTTTTAATAGCAAAGCAGATAACTGCGACTCGATATATTCAATTGTTGTTTTTAAACGGAAACTTTATACCCGTAAGAGATAAAGCGGCATTAAAGAAGAACTATAATTACTATAAAAGATGAAGACAATAAATCTGATGATGTTAAGTGACGTAAATTTCTACCTACAGACAGACAATCTAATTGTATCCCAAGTCGGGAGACTGATTTCTTTACTCTAAGCAAAGTTTGCTTGATTTCAAGCAGTTCTTGCTATTGAACAGTTATCAAATTATTTTCAGGGGTGAATTTTTGAACGTATAAATACTAGCCCCTCCGCGGTCCCACCCGCTGCTGACAACAGGGGCGTCACTAGGGTTGGTGTCACCCGGGGCGGTAGCTCATGGTGTCACCCGGGGCGGTAGCTCATGGTGTCACCCCCTCATGATTTAATCCATAGAACTCCTCCGTGTTTTCCAGTGCCAAATAACGGGAATATATAGAATTTTACAGTCTGGTGTCACCCCCCTGATGGTGTCACCCGGGGTGGACCGCCCCCTCCGCACCCCCTAGCGACGCCACTGGCTGACAAATTAAGGTGTCATCAATTCCAATCATTACAGTGGACTTGCAAGGATTTACTTTATACGGGTGACACTTTTCTTAAACCTCATTTTTTAAAAATCAACCTGCCATTGTTTGCAGCATGGCTCAAAAGTATTCCACTCTGGTGGCAACCTACAATTATTGTCCCACCCATTTATGGGTGAGATTGAGTGGAAGAGTTGGGGATGGGTTGGGGGCTGAAGATCGGGTTCGCAGTTCTTGTAAATCTTAGCCGGGAGGGGAGGGGGTCCGCAGCAATGGACGTGTATCGCAGTTCCTAATTTTGATTATTTATATGAGGAAAAAATAAAATTAACAAAGAAATTAGAATATCTAGGGAGAGATTACCTACGAAATATTTTATGCCCCCACCTCTCATAAAATATATATCAAAATGAAATATTTCTTTAAAAAAAAAAGACATACTATTGAATTTTATTTAAAATGATGTATGGACTAATACATGGTTTGGTTTACCAGAACCGATTAACCAAAAAGGGGCCAATAAAGGTGAAGATTTAGTAGAGGGAAGAGTTTCTGTGCCCTCAAACTGTAGGAGCATAGACGCCTCTGCCCTTATACATGTACATCCTTTACCTCCCCTTCATTTTGTTTTCCTTATCCCCCCCCCCCCTTTTTTTTTATTCCTCCATAATTTGAAACGGAAATAAATTTATGGGGAAATCCCGATTTCTCGACATTTTATCTATCGTCAATTTAAGAGGACGTGACATTGTGTAACTCGGAACAATTTAGTTTAGAGATGGATGCATTGGGTGCACACTAACTTAAACACGTACAACAAGTACAGTTTGAATTTAGACCAGGGGTTCTAAAACCAGTGGTCCCCGCATCACTTGAGGGTGTTAGTGTGTGAACTGTCAACATGTATTTTAGGAACCTGCATCACAAATCCCAACACATGAACAAGAAGGAAAATCTAACAAGAAGTGATTACTTGATTCTAACAAGAAATGGGGGAGTGATTACTTGATTCTAACAAGAAATGGGGCAGTGATTACTTGATTCTAACAAGAAATGGGGGAGTGATTACTTGATTCTAACAAGAAATGGGGCAGTGATTACTTGATTCTAACAAGAAATGGGGCAGTGATTACTTGATTGTAACAAGAAATGGGGGAGTGATTACTTGATTCTATCAAGAAATGGGGCAGTGATTACTGGATTCTAACAAGAAATGGGGCAGTGATTACTTGATTCTAACAAGAAATGGGGCAGTGATTACTTGATTCTAAGGGCAGTGATTACTTGATTCTAACAAGAAATGGGGCAGTGATTACTTGATTCTAACAAGAAATGGGGCAGTGATTACTTGATTCTAAAAAGAAATGGGGGAGTGATTACTTGATTGTAACAAGAAATGGGGCAGTGATTACTTGATTGTAACAAGAAATGGGGCAGTGATTACTTGATTCTTACAAGAAATGG